>CM056059.1:318693453-318918453 GCA_029574335.1 Rana kukunoris | reverse complement strand
CAAATTGTTCATTTCAGTGAAGCACGGCGCCCATTTGTTAAATTAACACCTTTTGGCATCAACACCCACCTGACAGGCGGGACAAGCGAAACACTTTGGTAAAATATGTGCGCGGCGTCACTCGGGCAGACAGGGGAAGGGTGTCAGGTGGGTGTCCATTTTCAGGAGGCTCGTCTAATCTATCATTTTAATGACGCATCTTCAAATTAAGATAACTGCAAATCTTCTTCTTTTAAAACTCTTATGAAGGTAGAGAGGGACTTCAGGATTACTACTAACATTTGATAAAGTTCTAGAATTAAAAAGCTTCTTAAAGGAGTTGTAATGGAATTTGCTGAAATGACTGTTTACAGGGAATAGAGACATAATAGTTAACTGATTCCTTTTAAAAATTAATTAAAAATGTGCCTGCAGTTTCTAGTTTCGTTTTTTGCATCTAGTTTCATTTTTGCGTGTTATTTCCTGCCTCTGTGCTATACAGAGCATACAGAGCCATATATCAGTGATGGTTTGGAAAACGAAACTAGAAACTAGACACAGAGTAATCACACCTCATTGAAGTTAGTGACCACAGAGAGAAAGCTCCCACTACTGTGGTCATCAGGAAACGGACAACCAGGAAGTGTGGAGATCAGAGAAAAATTACAGCAACTTGAGAGCAAAAACTAACAATGAGGACATGAAAACAGCACTGCATTAAGATAAAAAAAAAATCCTTTACAAACCCTTTAAATCATTGAAAATTAAAGAGCGGGTCCTGGAAAATTCCAAAGCATTTTTGGGCACTCCATGCTAGTCTATGGAGCATCGAATGTCAGCGGTGACCATGTCCACTGACATCCAATCCGCTAAAATCAGACATATGGCGATACGTCGCCGTCCGTCCTGGGGATCGGATCGGGCGAGATCTGATGAAAATGGACATGCTGTACGTTTTCTTCTGATCTCTCCATAGCAAGCAGCGGCACTCGACAAACCCCTCCCCGCTCAGTGAGCAGAAAGGGACCTGTCATCCGCCGCCTCAGCGGAGATCAACGGAGAGATCACCAGCTGAGCTGGCGGACTCCGCTGAGCGGATTCTCCGTGTGTGAATAAGGCCTTATATCTTAGCTGTACAATAGCCTTTGACGATCATAGAATAAACTAAGAAAGCTTCCAACCTTTAGGGGTTAGGACTTTAGGAGAGGTCAGCTGAGAGTGAGGAGTTTAACTGCAAGTCAAAAGGAGGACTGTAGATCAGAAGGAGTTCAACCATAGGTCAGAAGGAGGACACGTGCAAGTCAAAAGGAAGCCAATTGCATGTCAGAAAGAGGTCAAATGGAGGTCAACTGTAGGTCAAAACAAGGTCAACTGCGGGTTGAAAGAGGTCAACTGTAGGGAAAATGGAGGTCAACTGTAGGTCAAAACAAGGTCAACTGCAGGTCAGAAAGAGGTCAACTGTAGGGAAAATGGAGGTCAACTGTAGGTCAAAACAAGGTCAATTGCATGTCAGAAAGAGGTCAAATGGAGGTCATCTGTAGGTCAAAATAAGGTCAACTGCAGGTCAGAAAGAGGTCAACTGTAGGTCAATACAAGGTCAACTGCAGGTCAGATGAGCCTGTCAATGGATTCTAAATCATCTCAGAAGTATCTTAAACATTAGAGTGATGTTGCAGCCCCCCCCCCCCCCACCAGAACACACCGGTCAGCACTATCAGCCATTTTCTTAGAGCGCTGATGGAATGCCGATCGGCAGACCTTTTTCTGACCTATTTTTGTCGAATGTCATTTGGTTTCTATTGGACCAGCTGACACCGCCCAATTTTCGGCCTATATTGTGTGCTTATTGAGCATTTAACCCTTGCAGTGTGTCTGTGTGAGTGGGGTTGGGCACTGCAAGGGTTTCTCCATCCGGAGTTGGGCTTTAAGTAGGACTTTTACTTTTCAGACACTGAGAGCTCAGCCAGTTCCTAAGCTATTAATGGTTTTTGGAACAGCATCGGTTAGCCTCACAGGTGACAGGTCCTCTTTAAGCCTCAGTGTGACACACACCTACGGCTGACAGGCAGGTAACTGATTAGAACAATTATTTTCTCTAGATATTTTTAATTTTTTTATCCCCCCCCCTCAAAACGGAGTCACCCAGCAATGTGACCGCTATTGATCAGAGCTAAAAGGGAAATTAACATTGAATTCATTTTCTCAAATGTCACAAAATGTCACATCACAAACAGCTTCAATTAAAATAAATCCAATATTCGGCTGGAAATAATAGATACGTTTAGTACGCCATTACCAGGTAATGATGTAAAGCGCAATCATTCCAAGGTGATCAGCGCTCGCTTTTGCCAAGAATATTCCAACCAAAACAAAACCCTTTAAAGGCCAACGGAACTTTCGTTTTATCGTTCAATATTTTTATTGGATAATAGTTATCAAGGGTTACAACAGTAAAAAAGGGGGTTACAAAGAGTGGTAACATAATGGTAACAAAACTCTACTAAAACATTATAATAAGGTGGGTTCATTATACCTTACAAGGTAGGAAGGCAGCAATCATCAGAAAGAGCACATGGCATGGATAAGCATGGGCTGGGGGGGCACTGGCAGGGCCTTCTTAATAGCATCATGAGCCCCTGGGCAAAGTAATGCTCTGACCCCTCTACACCCCAGATATCCCCCAGCACTCTGACCCCTCTACACCCCAGATATCTCACCAGCACTCTGACCCCTCTACGCCCCAGATATCCCCCCAGCACTCTGACCCCTCTACACCCCAGATATCTCCCCAGCACTCTGACCCCTCTACGTCCCAGATATCCCCCCAGCACTCTGACCCCTCTACACCCCAGATATCTCCCCAGCACTCTGACCCCTCTACGCCCCAGATATCCCCCCAGCACTCTGACCCCTCTACACCCCAGATATCCCCCCAGCACTCTGACCCCTCTACACCCCAGATATCTCCCCAGCACTCTGACCCCTCTACACCCCAGATATCCCCCCAGCACTCTGACCCCTCAACACTCCAGATATCCCCCCAGCACTCTGACCCCTCTACACCCCAGATATCCCCCCAGCAGTCTGATCCCTCAACACTCCAGATATCCCCCCAGCACTCTGACCCCTTTACACCCCAGATAGCCCCCCAGCACTCTGACCCCTCTACACCCCAGATATCCCCCGGCACTCTGACCCCTCTACACCCCAGATATCCCCCCAGCACTCTGGCCCCTCTACACTCCCGATATCCCCAAGCACTCTGACCCCTCTACACCCCAGATATCCCCCCAGAACTCTGACCCCTCTACACCCCAGATATCCCCCAGCACTCTGACCTCTCTATACCCCAGATATCCCCCCAGCACTCTGACCCCTCTACACTCCAGATATCCCCCCTGCACTCTGACCCCTCTACACTCTATACAGCCTCTTACTAACCCCCCCCCCCCTTTACAAATGTTTCTATGGCTATGACTCAAAACACAAAGATGCTCCCCTAAGAAGTCTTCATTAGTGTCCTCCATCAGAGTCCCCCCCAGTAGGTGTCTCCCATCAGATCCTTCCCCAGCAGGTGTCTCCCATCAGGGCCCCATTAGAGAAGCCTCTGGACACAGACAAGGAGGAGGGAGCCCTTTGGAGCTTCAGCGCCCCCACCTCTGCAGCACCTGGGTGCGGAGCACCCCGTGCACCCTTCCTAGGATCGGCCCTGTCCAGACCTAAAATGTGAATTTAAGTCAAATGCAAAAACAGCTCTGGCAAGAATCGGGTTACATTCGGAGAATCGTTTTCTATAGACATACACAGTAATTATTTTCTTGGCTAGACCTTTAATAATACATCTATTGAATGATAAAAGCTGCCCTAACCCCCTTCAGCGCCGTTGTCAAATTACCTTACTTTCCTAAATATCCCCTGCCCTGTGTCGGTAATTGAAATAAAGTTGTCCTGTTGCAGATATCAGCAATCCAGTCCCTCGGAGAGAGGTCCTCCACAGCCGTCTCTCGAATAGAGTCTAGTGAATTATTTTGGTTTATTTAATGTGACATGGGACGAGCTGGTCCTGTCACTATATGTGCCACGGAGGACACCTGAGGGCAAGTGGCTCATCAGGGACCTCCGTGCAGATGAATGAGGGAGCAGATTGGATGTGACTGGAGCTGAGCCGAAAAAAGCTTCTGTAGGCAACGCTGCATTAAAGCCAAAGACAAGCTGAACATCGGTCTGCTGACACGAGGGATGGTCGCAAAGAGACGTTTCTGCAACTTGGCTAAAACTGTAATGAACTCAAGTAATACAGTCATTCCCCAGTGCAATAAAGGGGTATTCTGGTCCTTTACTGATTTTTTGTTTTTTGTTTTTAGCTGGATGTAACAATAATGATAAAAGTTAATATGTAATGTAATGGGTTTTTTTTTCGTCTGACTTTATCAACTCGCGGCAGGAGAGAGAAGAGAAGACTTGACTTTGTTTAGTTCATAAGCACCAACACCCCCCCCCCCCCACCCTGTTCCACTTATCATCTTGCGGCAGGAAAAAGGAGGCCCCCCCCCCCGTTTCTCTGCTCCAGGGGGGTCCTGCCTACAGCTGTGTAAGGGGCCCCAAAATTTGTGATGGCTGCCCTGACTACGGCACTACCTACCTGGAGTTTGCATGTTCTCCCTGTGCCTGTGTAAGTTTCCTCAGGGGTCCCCGGCTTACTCCCACACATCCCCAAACTCGCTCATCCGTGTCTTTCTTTATGGACCTTGCTTTGTGCACTGGTGCGCAGTCATGTTGGAACAGGAAGGAACCGTCCCCAAACAGGGCTAGACTGGGACAAAAATGTGGCCCTGGACTTCATCCAGACCGGCCCAGGACACAAGACATCATGGTATAGCGCATATCAGGGCACGGTACAAAGGTCAGCACATCAGGGTACAGGGCACACCACATTAAGGCACAGCACACCGGGGTACATCAGGGCATGGGGCATGGCACATAAGGGCAGATGGCACATCGTTTACCTGCCAGCATGCAGAGTAGCGCAGGAAGCGTGTGTTCTCACCCAAGTCACGCTGTGGCGGCTCCCTGCCCCCCGGCAGACCCTCCTCTCTTCTCTTCTCGTCCATCCCAGATGATGTCACAAGCAAATGGGGATGGACGAGAAGAGAGGAGGGTCCACTGGGGGGTGGGGAGCAGCCGCAGCGTGACTTGAGAGAGAACAGGCGCTTCCTGGGCTACTCTGCATACTGGCTAATCTCGATCTACCCGTCAGGTGCCAGCTATCGGCGATTAACGGTTAGATCGCCGTGGACCTCCGACCGGCCCACCAGGAATCTCCCTGTGCCCAAACTGTTCCCAAGTTGGAAGCATAAAATTGTCTAAAATGTCTTGTTATTCACTGGAACTAAGGGGCCAAGCCCAACCCCTGAAAAACAACCCCACACCATAATCCCCCCTCCACCAAATGATTTGGACCAGTGCACAAAGCAAGGTCCATATCTACAATCAGCAACTTGTTCCACTTCGGTGATTCAGCACTAGAGCCTGAGGACCAACATGACAGCCAGATAGCCAGTGGAAAAATT
Source organism: Rana kukunoris (assembly GCA_029574335.1). Lineage (NCBI taxonomy): Eukaryota > Metazoa > Chordata > Amphibia > Anura > Ranidae > Rana > Rana kukunoris. Next base: position 318,912,904 of record CM056059.1, on the reverse strand, counting down.
AATGTCCCAAAGGCCAGATAAAAGCTAGCGAAGGGCCGCAGTTTGGAGAGCACTGTGCTAGCTTATAAAGAGGGGGAGAGAGCACAGCCCGCACCTCCTCCCGGATTTCTCCTCCTCTCCTTGTTGCTTCCATCGCTGACAGGAGCAGTGGTGCCGCTGTCACTAGTCCTCTCAGCCTTATAGTTCCTGTTCCAGTTCAGTGACTCAGCACTAGAGCCTGAGGACCAACATGACAGCCAGATAACCCGGGTTTTCAAGAGGATAACAGCAATTTTATTTCACAATACATGTTGTGCAATCCGGCTCCCGTCTTCATTGCATACGTTTTACATCAAGTGATTGTCTAACAAGTATATGCAAACAGCTGAGCCCCCAATTACCTTTTTTATGAGTCTTTTCCAGGAAAATCACTTTCTTACACAGCCTGAAATATCCTCACTGTATTTTATGGGCCGGCGAAATCTACAGAAGTTAACAATGAGAGAGAGTTCTCCATTCCGCCACAGAGTAAGGTAAAACATGTAGAATGGATGGCTGCGATTAGGAAGAACCTACATTCCAAGCTCCAATGGTTTGCCAAGTGTTCAATTCCATTTACATAGCAATTTACAGTTCAGTAAAACAGGAAAATCACTTCACCCGATGTAGTTGATGATTTGTGCGCCGCAATCACTTGGGTAACCGCTGAAAGCATTTGGTAGTGCTGTGGTGAAACACAGAGAACTTTGGTAAACACAGTTTTAAGGATACCACTTGATGCATTGGAGGACTTTCTGCAGGGGAGGGCTGGGCCGGGGGACAGGGTGGCAATTGCCTCCCAGGCCACTCTAACTTAAAAATGGCCCGCAGCAGCTGCCCTCTACTATCTACCATTTTATTTTTTATTCTGCACTAGGAAGTCGGGCCGGGGGCACGGCAACAGCGGCTGACCACTAGCTGTTGCATTCCGGGAGTTGTAGTCCACGCTCAAGCTCCTGGTGGGAGAAAATCAGAGCAGCACAGAGGAAACTACAGCTACCTGGGACCAGATTCTTGGAAGCAGGAAGAGGAAGTGTGTGCCAGGGAGTCGGGATGCAGGGCTGGGTACTGGCTGCAACTTGATCCCAGGACTAAGACCATTACCCCCCCCCCCCCCCCCCAGGAGGCCGTGGCGTGCAAGGACCTGCTGAGCTGAGATCACTGAGGTGAGAGACCCTGACACCCCTAGCTGACCCCCTATACACCCCATGTATCCTGCCCCAGTGATCAGGCTGCATTGATGGGCACTTAAGTTGACTGCACTGATGGGCACTGGTGTGGCTGCATTAAAAAAAAAACAGGTGGTCCATCGATGGTGAGCTCATTTGGCGGTTCAATGGGCCACATGAATGGAGTTGCCCCCCAGGCCTAAGGCTGCCAGCCCTCCCCTGACTTGCTGGGTCATTAATCCTAATGTCTGATATAGAAAATAATTACATACTTAATAAGGCTCAAAAAAGAATCCTGGTGGTCAAGTTCTGTCTGCTAAGGTGCCTGATCCTTGAAGATGACATTGGTTCACAAGAGACATGGTGTCTACCTGGCAATTGGTTTTCACCAGAACTCCTGAACTAGAACATAGCTAGGAATAACAGTGGTTCCAGTTTTTTGCAACTGCCCTAAAGATTGCCCTGGGAAAGGTTTAGGTGACACTTTACATTAGGGTGACCACTGACCAGACGTCCCTGGTTTCCAGGGACAGCCCCCAGATTGAGGACATTGTCCCCAGAGCCCGTTTGTCCCCGGATTCAAGGCCAATCCCAGCCGCAAGCTGGGACTGAAGGGAAAGTACCCAGGGTCGGCTCTACCATGGGTCCCAGATGGGGGGGGCGAGCGCCACCAGAATATACAGTTCGGGGATCTCTCACTTACCCGGCTGTCAGACAAAGTCACGCCTCCTGGGCCTGCGCCTCTGATAGACAGCACACTGGTGACCTCCATTATAAGAGGTGGGACTTTGTCTGAGGACAGCAGGTGTGTGGGGTAAACAGGAGATCCCCTGACTATCCTGTTGCCTTGTGATTACCTGTTATGACCTGGACCTGCTCTGATCTTCTTAAGCACCTGACCCTCGGCTTGCTTAAAGGACCTTTCTCCATCCTTCAACCCCGTTGGGTTAGAATCTCAGCCGGGTCTGCACGGTTGCCAGTTCTCCAGTGATCTTCACACAAGACCTGTCCAACCTGGTGACTCGTGCCTCTTTGTGCTCTCCACCCTCTGTACCACCTTCAGGAGTGGAGTGCGCTTAGTCGAAAGGGGAAACCGTTCTCGACATCTCTGCCTCGGTGAGTACTTACTGACATAATTGAGAGGAAATATGCCCCATCGTTGGTGTCAGTGGGAGGAATTATGCCCCAACGTTAGTATCAGTGCAAAAAATAATGTCCCAAAGGCCAGATAAAAGCTAGCAAAGGGCCGCATCTGGCCCCTGGGCCGCAGTTTGGAGACCACTGTGCTAGCTTATGAGGAGGAGGGGGAGAGAGCACAGCCAGCTCCTCCTCCCGGATTTCTCCTCCTCTCCTTGTTGCTTCCATCGCTGACAGAAGCAGTGGGGCCGCTGTCACTAGTCCTGTCAGCCTTATAGTAGAAGGAACTTGTGGCGCTCCCATCCCTACAATACACTTGGAGCCCTGGGCAGCCACTCATTCTGCCTGCCCCATGTCCTATCCCTAATCCTAACCTGTCCCTGATCCTAACCCGTCCCTGATCCCAACCAATCACTGATCCTAACCCGTTCTTGATCCTAACCCATCCCTGATCCTAACCCGTCCCTGATCCCAACCCATCACTGATCATAACCCGTCCTTGATCCTAACCTGTTCCTGATCCTAACCCGTCCCTGATACTAACTCGTCCCTGATACTAACCCGTCCCTGATTCCAACCCATCACTGATCCTAACCCGTCCTTGATCCTAACCCGTCCCTGATCCCAACCCATCACTGATCCTAGCCCATCCTTGATCCTAACCTGTCCCTGATCCTAACCCGTCCCTGATACTAACCCATTCTTGATCCTAACCCGTCCTTGATCCTAACCTGTCCCTGATCCTAACCCGTCCCTGTCACTAACCCGTCCCAGATCTTAACCAGTCCCTGAACCTAACCTGTCCCTAATCCCAACCCATCACTGATCCTAACCCGTCCCTGATACTAACCCGTTCTTGATCCTAACCCGTCCTTGATCCTAACCTGTCCCTGATCCTAACCCGTCCCTGACACTAACCCGTCCCAGATCTTAACCCGTCCCTGAACCTAACCTGTCCCTGATCCCAACCCATCACTGATCCTAACCCGTCCTTGATCCTAACCCGTCCCTGATCCTAACCCATCCCTGATCCCAACCCATCACTGATCCTAAGCCGTCCTTGATCCTAACCCATCCCTGATCCTAACCCATCCTTGATCCCAACCCATGACTGATGCCAACCCGTCCCTGATCCTAACCCGTCCCTGATCCTAACCCATCCCTGATCCTAACCCATCCCTGATCCTATCCTTCTACCCTTAGCAGTTTAAGTATACACAAATGACTCAAATGCATATTAAGTTGTTTAGCCAATGTTGGTCTTTAATTGCTCTTCATATACTTAAAGCTTTGATTCATTTTCTTAAGAAGTCGGATTCAAAATGTTACTTTCGTGATTCATTCCAAAAATGAAATAAATGTTCCCTTCGCCTTCACACTTGTCAGAGATTAGGACAAATAAAGCTATTTCAAGTCTCCAAAATTCCCATGATTGAGCTCTGGAGAACTCCGCAGTGTTTCTGTCCTTTGATTTGGCCCCTGTCCCACACACGTCATACCGTACCATTAAAACTCGCTAATAAATCATTCGCTTTTCTTTTTTTTTAATTACATGGATTAACTGCAAACAGTTTTTTGATAATCCTGGGTCTCTGATTGGGTAAGTGCACTCCTTTTTATCTCACAACTGACTTCATTTTGTAATTAAACCAACTCTTGACTAACCTACAGGGTCTTAAAAAAATATATATACCAGCTAATTTCTTGAAAATTAAATCTGTGACAAATTGTGAATATAGGGCTTGAAAAGTGTCATTAGGAATAATTTGAGGATGACAGAATGAAAAGTAATTTACACCCGACTGACTGGTGATGGGTCCTCCAGCACCCAATGCCAGGGTGGCAAAGTGGGCAAGTTCTTTAATTTGTGTCTACAAAAAATAAACACAAATTTAAAACATAAAAAATAAATTACTGCTAATTTTAGGGTAAAATAAATGAATTAGGGTTCACTAAATATTTTATTCTGGTATATTGCATTTGTTTATTTATTTTTTTGGTTCTACAAACATAAATTTTAATGCACATTTAAATAATTAGCATACAAGGATTTAAAAAAAAAAATACTTAGAGAAGGCAACAACTGAGGAGTTTTTATTGGCAAATTGTTATTTATTTATTTTTTTTAACAGATTGTTGGAAAATTTTAGGTAAAAAAAAAATCTAATTTAGGTTCAATATAACTTTTATCCTGTGATTCATTTATTTTATAGAGGCACTGGACCTATGTTTACAAAACATGTTTTTATTATTATTAATGCAATTATATTAATTTTGTTTAATTAATTTTAGTTGGCAAATTGTTATTTTATTTTTTGAACAGATTGTTGGAAAATTTTAGGTAAAAAAAAAAAATCTAATGTTCTAAGGTTCAATATAACTTTTATCCTGCAATTCATTACTTTTAAAAAGGCACTGGAACCATGTTTAAAAAGCATATTTTCTTAATTAATGCAATAAATTAATTTATTAAAATACATACATTTTTGTTGGCAAATTGTTATTTTTTATTTATTTATTTTTTATTTTATTTAACAGATTGTTGGAAAATTTTAGGTAAATAAAAACTAAGGTTCAATATAACTGTTATCCTGTGATTCATTCCTTTTATAAAGGCACTAGAACCATGTTTAAAAAGCATTTTTTTTTTTAAATGAATGCAATTAAATTAATTTAATTAAAATAAATACATTTTTGTTGGCAAATAGTTTATTTTATTTAACAGATTGTTGGCAAATTTTAGGTAAAAATAATCGAATTAAGGTTCAATATAACTTTTATCCTGCGATTTATTCCTTTTTTTTAGAGGCACTAGATCCATGTTTACAAAGCAAATTTAGAGCGATATTGAACCCAAAACCCAAAATGTAATATACTGCAGCTTACCAATCATCAGATGTGGTGGCGGCATTCATCTTTTTCTCTTTGGCTTTTTTCCCCCTCTGTTTTCACCCGGTGGTCTGGCCAGTAACACACCTCCTGTATTAAAGTGCCCCTACTCTGGATGCATTGTAAGCACCTCAGTCAGTGGTAAATGGTTTGTCTCATCCCTGTAACTTCTACATCTGCAGGAGAGCTTGTTCTTTTGAAAAACAACATACTCACTGTCTGGATTACCAGGTAAATAAAGAAAAAAAAAGCCCAAAAAATGAAAAATAATGCAGCCATCACATCTAAGAATTGGTGTGTGTGTGTGTGTGTGTATATCATTTATATATATCACTTTAAACACACAAAAAATTATTATATACTGTATATATATATATATATATATATATATATATATATATATATATATAATATATATTTTTATTTTTGTGTTTAAAGTGGTTATAAAGTCTGAAGGTTTATTACCATAATGCATTCTATGCATTAAGATGAAAAGCCATCTTTGCTGCAGCGCCCCCCCCCCCTCCTTTTTTCTACCTGAGCCCAATCCTCTGCATATATGTGTGTGTATATATATATATATATATATATATAATATATATATATATATATATACTAATCACTTTAAACACACACAAAAGAATTATATATATATATATAGATATAGATAGATAGATAGATAGACAGACAGACAGACAGACAGACAGATAGATAGATAGATAATAGCAGCAGGAGCCATTAGCTCCTATTGCTGTCAATCAAAAGTTGTGACACAGGAGCGGGGGCCGGGCCGAGTCCCGCTGTCTGTTACAATGAAAGCAGCAGCGGAACTTCGGAGCACGCCCGCGCCGGTGCCTCCAGGGAAATCGTCTTTCCGTGGGGGCACCTGATGAAGAGTAATGGCCAGGAGCACCGTAGGGGGGGGGACCCCCAAAAGAAGAGGATCGGGGCTGCACTGTGTAAATACATTGCACAAAGCAGGTAATCATAGGCATGTTTTATACTGTTTTGAACCGTTTACATACAGATGATTTTTAAAAAACTGAAATAAATAAAATACTGAGGAAAAACACTCTAAAGTCTCATCATTTTTTTTTTAAAACAAACATTGCTATTGCTCATCTACTTACATTTGTTCCGGGAGTAAAGCTCGCAGTATTTTATCTAATCTTCTAAAAAATCCTCCCATGTGCTGCCAGCCTTTCCATACACCACTTATGTTATAAACAAACATCTATCTAAAAAAAGCTTTAAAAATTAATAACTAGCATGCAGAAATCCTGATAAACAAACATACTATTAGTTAACCTCCAATTAACACATCTGTGACAGTGTGTATTTATGTGCAGCAAGGACTTAAAAGAATTATGTCATATATACTTCCATCAGCTGCCAGAACCCCGCCATGCTAAAAGCAACTATTATTACTGTGTATGAAAAGCTTTATATATATATATATAATGTGGGTATTAAGGGCACATAGAGGAAGTGGGGGGGTATGTACTCATGGGCTTAATATCACCAAGTTGTTTGCATTCGTTACTATCATATGTACTAATTAGCACATACACTAAATTACCAAAATAAAGTAAGGAAGAACAATATATACAGTATAAATAACAATGTATGAAAATTATTATATTAAATATTAAAACATATTTATAATATATATATATATATATATATATATATATATATATATATATATATATATATATATATATATAAAAATTATAATAAGTATATATATATATATATATATATATTTATATATATGTATATTTATACATACATTTTTATCACAATTATAATAAATAATTATAATAAATACATTTATAATAATTATATATATATATATATATATATATATATATATATATATATATATATATACTGTATAGATATGTATATATATATATATATATATATATTTATATATATATTAGGGTTGTCCCGATACCGATACCAGTATCGGTATCGGGACCGATACTGAGCATTTGTGGGAGTACTTGTACTCCCGCAAATGCCCCCGATGCCAGATCCGATACTAAACCCCCCCCCCCGTCGCTGCTGCAACACCGCCGCCAAACACCGCCGCATACCGAAACGCCGCCGCCTAGTTAATCAGCATGCGGGGAACATTACAGCTTTCATTTGAATAATTTGAACTGAATTTATTTAATAAATATATTTTAATATTTAATATAATAATTTTCATATATTATTATTTATACAGTATATATTGTTCTTACTTTCTTTTGGAAATGTAGTGTACCATATGTGCTAATTAGTACATATAGTACACTATATTGCCAAAAGTAATAGGACGCCTGCCTTTACATGCACATAAAATAGTGCGTAGGGTTCAATATTGAGTTGGCCCACCCTCAGAAAGGGTATTGGGTGATGCTGGGTGGCATTTTTTCTGGCAGAGGAGGGCACAGAGGGCAACAATGGACCATAGAGGGACAGTGTGAGTGTTTAAACACGATGTGGGAAGTTAGGCTTTAGAACCATAAAAAGACTGTAGTTTAATGGTATTTTTCACACAACAAATGGAAGGTCAAAATGTAGGTAGTAAAGCAACAGTATCTTGTCTGTCCTTGAAAGGGGTACCGGAAGGGTCTACTTACCCCCCCCCCCCCCCTCTTAGAAATAGTTCCTCTCTATATACTTTCCACCTGCTCACATCTTTAATGCATTAGAAAGTGTAGGGTAGCCCATGGTAGTTCCCCTGGTTGGCCTTTAGATGCACCCATGGAGTTTGACCTGTGACTTTAGAAACCACTAGGAGTTACGTTCGAACCCTGACCCTGTTAGCAGAAAGAAAACACAGGAAGGAGGTGATAGATATATTGCTTGGCCAGAAGCAAAGAGTGGGTTACTAGGATGAGTGGTATTCTGTATTCCCTGCATTGCACATCCTAAGGATGTGGTTCCTTAGGATGTAGTTCCTTGGGATGTAGTTGCATAGATTTTACTATAGTGCATTCACTTCTGGGTTGGGGAGGAGGACTTTGCATTATAGGACTACTCACATCCGCCTGTTGGAATACTGGACTCGGGAAATCAGGACAACCCTCCTGTAGTTATGGGCCCCTCTCCCCCTCTCTGAATTCTATTGTGGGCTGTTTTCAACCTTAAAGCTGAATGTTGTGGCTCCTCGTGCAAAATTTGACCTTTATAAATTAGTGAATTATAAAAAAAAAGAGACTTCCTGTGTAAACTAACCCTTCCTCTAACCTATATGGGGTCATCTTCTAGTAACAGCCCCATGCATTGGGGTCACAATGGGGTCCATTGACAGCTAAGCCTAGGACAATTATCAGAATATTCTGGAAAGTGCTGGTTAACCCTGTCTGGGTTCCAGTGTGATCAACTCTGCGATCCTAAAAACTCCAAGCCAAAAGTACTCTGGAACTGTAAGGGTTCTCATGGGTTTCACTTTATTTTTTGCACACCAAATGAAAGGTCATCAGCAAAATTTGGGTAGCGAAGCAACAATACCTTGCCTGACCTTGAAAGGCATGCCAGCTAGGTCTACTTAGAAGACATATCCCCTTTCCTAATACATTCCAACAGCAGACATCTTCAATGCATTAGAAAATGTAGGGTAGGGCATGGATGGGCCTATGATAATTCCCTTGGTTGGCCTTTTGATGCACCCATAGATGGAGTCTGACCTGTGATTTTAGGAGCCATTGGGGGATATGTTCGAAGCCTGATCCTGTTAGCAGAAGGACAACATAGGAAGGATGTGATAGATTAGATATATTGTTTGGCCAGAAGCCAATAGTGGTAGACATTACTGGGAAAAGTAGTCTTCTGTATTCTCTGCATTGTTGGCCATTAAGCCTCAGGATGTAGTTCCTCAGGGTGTAGTTGCATAGCTTTTACCATGATGCTTTCCCTGTCATGGATATGCATTAATGTCTGGCAGCTTACCTTGCTCTCCATGTGTTCATCTTAGAGGCTAGGCCCTCTCACCTGGCTGCCTTTATCATCTCTCTTCCCTGTATGGCTCCACCCCAGCCTATTCCAGGAACTCTATATTAACCAGTGCACTGCAGGTCTGCCTTGCTGATCAACGTTGTTTGTTAAGCATTGTGTGTTTTGGTTCCTGCTTGCCGTGTGCTACGTTTATCTCTGTGTTCCGATCTTGGCCTTGTCCCCGACTACTCTTGTTTGCCTGTGACCCTGACTCTTGGTCTGGCCCTTGTTTATCCTTGCCTGCTTGTCGCCCCAACCTTGGCTACACCCTTCACTATCTCTTGTGTCCTGAGTGATTGCTTCCCCTCTCTCCCTATGAAGCGTGACCTGGGGGACCCTGGGGGCCGTGACCTGGATCCAGTTGAGCTTAGGCCATCCTCACCACTAGAGGCTCTGGTGAATACTAGCTGGATCTTAGACTCCGTGCCCTGGGGAATCTTGGGCTCAAGCTTCCTGTGGGATCCCTGTTTTAGCCCCAGTGGACCTATCCTCCATATCCACTCTGTGGTCCATCCACAGCAGCCTGCCAAAGGGTTCACTACCTTGTGGTGTACTCCTGACTCCAACGGGGTGCATCGGTCATCTCGGCCACAGGTGACCTGACATTCCCCTCGGGGTTGTGGGATGAGACTTTGCAGTATGGGACTACTCACATCCCCCTATTCAGGAATGCTGGACTCTGGGAGAACCATCCTGTAGGCATAGGCCTCTCTCCTCTCTGAATTCTATTCTAAGCTGTTTTCAACCTTAAAGCTGAACATTGCTGCTCCTCCTTGAATGCTGACCCGTACTCTACCTTTATAAATTAGTGAGTTATTGAAAAGAGACTTCTTATGTAGACTAACCCTTCCTCTAACTCATATAGGGATGTCTTTTAGAAACAGCCCCATACATTGAGGTCACATTGGGGTCCATTGACAGCTAAGCCAAGGACAAGTATCAAAATATTCTGGAAAGTGGCGGTTAAGCCTGTCTGGGTTCCAGTGTGATCAACTCTGGGATCCTAAGGACCCCAAGCCAAAAGTACTCCAGAGCAGTGAGGCTTTCCATGGGCTGCATAGGAATGGATTAAAAGCAGTAATGCTCCCCATCCCACCCCAGCACTACACGACAAAACATCAATGTTCTTCCGGTAAATTTCTTATTTCCCCTTGGAACCCTAAAATAGTAAAAAAAAACAACACATTTCCAAAGTCATTATCCTTGTTAATCTTACTGTCAGGTTCAGCATGGAAATAAAAGTTAACAAGAAAATCTAAAAGGAACTTTTAATTATAGGAGATGGGAAATGTCAGACGTTGTTGTTTTTCAGAACTCCACACAACGATGAAAAATGATGATTTTTTTTTCAAATCAAATCAAAAATAGGAGCATTGCAGCGGTTTGCGGTTCCGCTGTTTGCCGATGTTAATGGCACCTTAATTGACATGGTAAGTGTCAGAGAGAAAGGTGAGGCGCTATTGGCCAGACGTGGGGGGGGGGGTGCCGTTGCGCATGACTTTATATTTTTAAACTTGGCCCGTGTAGCCTGTGAGCGATAAATCAACACCCGAGTTGTTAGTAAACGGTTCATTATGTCGGTAATATGATTCATCCTCACGTGACACATTGAGGGTAACCTAGGAAAAGAATCCGTACCGACGTGATGGATGGAGCGGCCGGAAAAGTTCAATTGGGCAGAAAGGTCAATGAGATGAGTCAGATCGTTCTAAATTTCAACTTTTTGAGTACGTGATCCGTCATTGCAAAAAAAAAAGGTAATCCCAGATGGGCGATGGCTCATGGATGAAATATTGTATTATAATGCTCTAGCGTGTCTCGGTATCTTAAATTCCCAGTTGACTTTACTCTCAAAGATGTCTACTCTTTATTTTCTCAGTTATATTTAAGCAGGCTGCGTATCTGCCGTTTGCGTTACATTTTACTGCACCTTACCGCAATGCACAATCAGCAATAAAGGGCATTGTAATGCCACCGGTTTTGAATGGTACCCTTGCAAAAGGCACCCCAATGCATGTGCGTTACAAACAGTGCCAGCTGGTGCTCTATCGTACGGGGGGGGCAGCAGACAGACCTGACCACAGACATTCCCCTGTCGCTCCAGCCTGCCAACCCACACTAACCCTCCCGTCACTCGAGCCCGCCACCGCACACAATACCCACACCTCCACTGGGCCCTGGCTTGCTCGCTCGCCCTCTGGCCTGCCAGGCCTCCCATCATCATTCCACTTACCCCATGCAGGTCACGGTGGTGGCTTCCCCTCTGCGTCTCTACAATGTCTTGGCCGTCTCTTCTCCTCCCGGCCAATCGGGTCTTCAGACTCCTGGATAATGGGGTCTTAGGAGTTGAAGCAGGAAGACATTAGCGAATATTACTTGTGCTCTGTGCCCGGAGCTCACCCTTAGGCTCTAATCACGTGGTTCTAAAAAAAAATCCATTAAAATCAATGCGTCCGGCTCCCTGCATGTAGATTAGGGGCCGGATGCATGGCTGCATTTGATGGGGCAAACTGGCAGGATTTTAGGGGGCAAACTGGTGGCATTTTAGGGGGCAAACTGGTGGCATTTTAGGGGGCAAACTGGTGGCATTAGAGCGGGAAAACTGGCTGCATTTGATGGGGAAACTGGCATCATTTGAGGGGGCCAAGTGGCTGCATTTGAGGGGGCAAAGTGGCTGCATTTGAGGGGGCAAAGTGGCAGCATTTGAGGGGGCAAAGTGGCTGCATTTGAGGGGGCAAAGTGGCTGCATTTGATGGGGAAAACTGGCGGCAATTGATGGGCACAGTGAGGCTGCAATTAATGTTTTTTTTGAATGGGCAAAAAGGCTGTATTTGAGGGGGCAAACTGGCAGTATTTGAGGGGGCAAACTGGTTGCATTTGATTGGGAAACTGGCATCATTTGAGGGGGCAAAGTGGCTGCATTTGAGGGGGCAAACTGGCAGAGGTTGATGGGGCAAACTGGCGGCAATTGATGGGCAAAGTGAGGCTGCAATTGATGTTTTTTTGAATGGGCAAAAAGGCTGTATTTGAGGGGGCAAACTGGCTGCATTTGATGGGGAAACTGGCATCATTTGAGGGGGCAAAGTGGCTGCATTTGATGGGGCAAACTGGTGGCATTTGATGGGGCAAACTGGCAGAAATTGATGGGCACAGTGGCTGCGTTTGATGGGCACAGTGAGGCTGCAGTTGATGGGGCTTTTTTTCAGTTTGTTTGTGCCACCCCAAAAATTTTGAGCGCCAGTCGCCATTGATTAGGGTGGTTGTTCCCTCCAGTCCTTTGTAAGCTGCTCCTGTCTCTGGAGAAACGCCCTCTTGCTATCTATTGCTCCACCCTTCCTTTAGAACTTCCCTCTTGGGCAAACATCTAAAGTCATACTACCGGATTCACATACCTCGGCACATATATATGCCGGCGTAGCATCTCTTCTTTACGCTATGCCGGAGAGGGAAGCATGGAATTCACAAAAGAAAGTGCTTCCAACATTGCGCCGGCGTAGCGTATATTCGTCGGCGTAAGCCAGCCTAAGTCAAAGTAGGTGGAAGTGGGCTGGAAGTGGGCGTGATACATTTTAATGAAGCGTGACCCCATGCAAATGATGGGCTGAGCTTCAGACAAGTACTTAAAATGAACTGCGCATGCGTCGTACCTTGGACGCATCCCAGTGCGCATACACACAATCACGTCGAAACAACTGGCTAAGATAAGTCGAATCACTGCCTATGACAAGAACGTAACCTACGCCCAGCCCTATTCACGTACTACGTAAACGACATAAAATTTGACAGCGTCTATTCCCTGGTCCATACCTTTGCATGAGTTGCTCCTCCAATATGAGGAATAACTTTACGCCGGACGTAACCTTACGCAAATCGCTTAAAACATGCGCCGGGCGCAAGTACGTTCGTGAATCAGCGTATCTCCCTCATTTGCATATTTGCATTGAAAATCAATGGGAGTGCCAAATGCGTCCAGCGTAACTATGCGCCCACTATACCCCGGCGTAGGCAAGTTACGTTGGTTGGATGAAGCCTATTTTTCGACGAATCTAGCTTTGTGGGTTTGGCGCATAGATACGACGGCGCACATTTGTACTTACATCGGCGTATCTGGAGATACGTCGGCGTAAGTGCTTTGTGAATCCATATCCTTCTTTTTTTACTTTCTGCCCCCTTAATTGCCCCTTTAAGGGGGTGAGCTAAAAAAGAGACCCAAAGTGTTATAGGAAACACATTTTTATAAAGCAGTAAAGAACATCCATTGGTTTCTCTTTATTTTTTTTCTCCAAACAGGGACTGTTGACTTATTGCTCGCCCCCCTCCCGTTCAATACCTTGATCGGGGCTCTTCCATCTCCCGTTGGGCACGTAATCTTAATTACAGAGTATTGCGCAAATTTACGCCTGCTTAAAGTGCGCGGGCGGACATCTTGCTCGAGGTACTATTTTAATTCGGCAGCCCCATCTGCTGACTACCATCCGCGCCTCCACCTAATGAGTTTACAAATCATTAGAGCATCCTCTATCGAGGCATTAAATGGATCTTCTGCTTTTCTTTTTTTTTTTTTTCCTTATTTACCTTAACATGTTACGAAAAATATCCACCCAAAAAAAAAAAAAAAGCGCCTCCGATTGAAGGAAAAAATGTTAATGGACAGCGAAGGTTGTGACAAAGCATTTTATGTTCATATCATTCCGAACACTCCGTCAGACAGACACGGCGCTATTTGCATTGCAGATGACTTTCGATGTTCTTTAATAGGGAGCCATGGAAACGGCTGCGCCAAGACCTGATGTATTGTGCTGTAACTATTAGGATAATATACAGAGAATAGCATGCTTGCTGCATCCAAAGGGCTTGTTTAAATATCGTTATCCCCAAACGGATACATTGTTTGTCTCGACAATGCGCAAAGAGACTGAAATGTGGATTTTATGTGCATGCACAATTCATCCTCCCAGACCCAAGAGGCTGTATTGTTACATAGTGCTGTTTACACGTTTAAATAATGTATCTATTCTACGACAGAATGTTTTAAAAAGAAATTGTGTGTCTTTTTTTTTTTGTTTTTTTGTTTGGATATGTTCATTCATTTGCTCATTTTCCAGATGGTTAAAGGCCCACTGTGGCAGGGAACATGATATTCCTAGGTAACAGAGCGTTTAGGTACCTTATATACATTCCTTTATTTTCATTTCATTTGCTTTTATATACATTAATAATTTTATTCCTATATTAATATTATTATTATATTTTTTTAATGTAAGAATATTATTATTATTATTATTATTATTATTATTTATACAGTATATGTAGAGTATTTGTGCATAGTATATGTATATAAGAATTATATTTTAAGGGGTATGAATATTTTTTCAAGGCACTGTGTGTGTGTATATATATATATATATATATACAGGGATGGACTGAGACCAAAATTTGGCCCTGGACTTTATCCAGACCGGCCCACTTTGTTTGCAAACAAGAACAAAAACAGTATATAAACTATACGCAATTGTACAAAAAAACATACGTAGCATAACATAAAGGATTCCTCACTCACCTCTTTTATTATTTCACTTATTCTCCTCTGTATTTTCCTCATTCTTCTCACATCACTGCATGAAGTGGAGGGCGAGCTGCACAGCCATTACTTTGACAGGCTGTCACTGAAACTGGCCCACTGAGCCATCGGCCCACCGGGAAACTCCCTGTAGTCCCTATGGCCAGCCCATGCCTGTATATATATATTCATTTAAAGGGGTTGTAAAGGTTTACTTTTTGTTTTTAAATAACAAACATGTTATACTTACATCCACTGTGCAGCTCTTTTTACACAGGGTGGCCCCTGAATGGCGTTTTCTGGGGTCCAACAGCGGCTGTCTCGGCTCTTCCAAGGGGGTTACCTTGCGGGCGCACTCCCGAGTCCTGTATTCGGCGTCCATAGCCGCCTACTAAAGGACTCAGCCCCGCCCCCTGGCGGCAGCGGCATTGGATTTGATTGACAGCAGCACAAGCCAATAGCCAAGCCAATGATGTCCCACGATCATGTCATGGAGCTGAAGAATAGCGAGATGTCAGGGTAAACACAACGGGCCAGATTCAGGTACACGTACATTTGCGAAGCGTATCCGAGATACGCTACGCAGCCGTATTTTACCAGGCTGTCTAACGAATTCTGGTAGATTTTTGCCCGTACGTTACGGCGGCGTAGTCTATTTCTCGCCGCGTAATCGAAATACGCGATTAGGGGGGCGTGAAGCATTTAAATTAGGCGCGTCCCCGCGGCGATCGAACTGCGCATGCTCCGTTCAGAAATTTCCCGCCGTGCATTGCGCGAAATAACGTCGATACGTCATTCGTTGTTTGAGTAGCGCCGTTTACGGACATTCCTATTCCCGGACGTTTTACGTAAAAAATAAAAAAAGACGTCGGAAAACGTTGAAATTCAACGCGGGAACGACGGCCATACTTAACATGGGCTGTCTAATATTAGAGCAGCAAAAAGCTGGTATAGTGTTACGCAAAAAAAGATGACTAAAGGTGCCGTAAGAGATTGCGATTGAAGATCGTAATTTCGGGGATTGCCGGCAAAAGCTCATTAGCATACCCCGACGCGGAAAACGACGGGAAGTCCACCCAGTGGCAGCAATTTTATTGCAGCGTAGATCCGAAGGCTTACGAACACGTAATCCAGTCGAATTGAAGCCCGCAGCCGTCTATTCATGGTTTGAGATTTCAGACTAGCTAAAAAACGCGCGTAATTCGAAAGTACTCCAGTCTAACACCAGATACACAGGAGTTACGGGTCTCTGAATCTGGCCCAACATCTCCCCTTTCTGCTAGTGACATGTCACTGATCGTCTGTTCCCTGTCATCCGGAGCAGCGATCAGTGATGTGTCACAGCAAGCCATGCCACCTAACAGTTAGAAGCACTCCCTAGGTCACAGTTAACCCATTTATGCCCCCTACAGGTTAACCCCTTCACTGCCAGTGTAATTTTTACAGTAACCAGTGCATTTTTATAGCACTGATCGCGGTAAAAATTACAATGGTCCCAAAATGGTGTCAAAAGTATCCGATGTGTCCGTCATAATGTCGCAGTCACGATAAAAATTGCAGTAAAGAAAAATTATAAAATGCTATAACTTTTGCGCAAACCAATCAATAAACACTTATTGCGATTTTTTTTTTTACCAAAAATATGTAGAAGAATACGTATCGGCCTAAACTGAGGGAAAAAAAATTTATATGGATTTTTTGGGAGATATTTTTTACAGCAAAAAGTAAAAAATATTGTTTTTTTTTTTAAATTGATGCTTTATTTTTGTTTATAGCACAAAAAATAAATGAATACCACCAAAAGAAAGCTCTATTTGTGGGGGGGAAAAAAGAACGTCAATTTTGTTTGGGAGCCACGTCGCACGACCGCGCTATTGTCAGTTAAAGCGACGCAGTGCCGAATCGCAAGAAGTGGCCTGGTCTTTGACCAGCCAAATGGTCTGGGGCTGAAGTGATAAAGCAACATGTATCATACAAATTAAAAAAAAATGCAGGTTTTTTTTTTAATAAATCTTTTTTTTAATACATTTTTTTATTTATTTGTTATGCTTTCTTTTAATGCGCTTTCCTATTTTTTTTATCAAGAGGGAAAACACAATTATCATTTCAGGTTGTCTTTAAGCTGAAAATGAATTTTTCGAGTGCACAAACATTTGCATAAATTTGCAACTTTAACTTTAAGCTACTTCTGCAAGATAGCGTAATGTACTCCCTCCCCCGCCAATGTACAGAAACAAAAAAAAAAAAAGTAAAAAAAAAACATCACTTTTATCCAAGCGATCCAAACAATCTTTTGATAAAAGTCATGTAAAAGCGTGCACTTGGTTGGTTTTATCTTTTTTTTTTCCCCTCCCCCCATCCTATTCATTACATGTTTTACTGTAACGTCAGCCTCTGGCTGGCTCGCCAAATGAATTTTGTGGGATCGCCATTTACTAAATTCTGCTCTAATTAAACACGTTAATTAAAAAGCACTCCTGTTAATTCTGAACCTGGGAAGCTGATGTTGTTTTCTTTTCACTAAGTAACAATGAAATGGGTCTTAATGATTATTAATCACAGTGGACATTGTCTGTCAAGAAGAGGAAAACGCAGTTTTTTTTTTTTTGTTTTGTCTTTTGCCGCTAATCTGAATTAACCACTTGCTTACTGGGCACATATACCCCCTTCGTGCCCAGGCAAAATTTTACCTTCCGGCACTGCGTCACTTTAACTGACAATTGCGCGGTCGTGCGACGTGGTTGCCAAATAAAATTTACGTCCTTTTTTCCCCACAAATAGAGCTTTCTTTTGGTGGTATTTGATCACCTCTGCGGTTTTTATTTTTTGCGCTATAAACAAAAAAAGAGCGACAATTTTATAAAAAAAAAAATTTTTTACTTTTTGCTATAATAAATATCCCAATTTTTTTTTAAATAAATATTTATTTTTCTCGGTTTAGGCCGATACGTATTCTTCTTCGTATTTTTGTTAAAAAAAAAATTGTGCTGCCCCCTTCTACATTGTAAAGCGCTGTATAAACTGTTGTCGCTATATAAATCCTGTATAATAAGCAATAAGCGTTTATTGATTGGTTTGCGCAAAAGTTATAGCTTCTACAAAATAGGGGGTATTTTTATTATATATATATATATATATTAGGGCTGTGCAAATTAAAGATTAAGTGTTCCCTTTGTGTGTTTTTTGTATCCTGCTATCCATTTTTCCAATTGTTTGGAGCTGCACTGGGAATCGGCCTGCAAGGAGATCAGCTAAAAGTAGTTGGATCTGTATGTGCGTTATAATTAATCGAAATTAGTTGATTAATCGATTAAAAAAATAAACGATTAATCGAACACAAACATTTTGATCAGTAACAGCCCTAATATATATATATATATTTACTAGTAATGGCGGCGTTCTGCAAATTGTATCAAGACTGCGACATTATGGCGGACACACCGGACACTTTTGACGCCATTTTGGGACCATTGTCATTTAAACAGCGATCAGTGCTATAAAAAAATGCACTGATTACTGTGTAAATGACACTGGCAGGTAAGGGGTTAACCACTAGGGGGCGAGGAAGGGGCTAAGTGCGTCCTAGGGAGTGAATCTAACTGTGTGGGGGGCTGGGCTTACTGTGACACGACACTGATCGCTGCTGCCGATGACAGGGAGCAGTAGATCAGTGTCATGTCACGAGGCAGAACAGGGAAATGCCTTGTTTACTTAGGCATCCCCCTGTTCTGAAGCTCCGTGACCCGATCGCGGGACAACGGTGGACATGGAGTCCGCCGTTCCCGTGGGCAGGGTCACGGAGTCCGCCGTTCCTGCGGGCGCGGTCACGGAGCTCGCGGCAGGGGTGCACGCGCGCCGGCACAGCGCTACATTCAAACAGACGTACAGGTAGGTCCTTTTGTGCAGCCAAGCCATTCTGCCGACGTAAATGTTCTTGCCGCAGTCGGGCAAGGGGTTAATGTATGGCAAACACGCCGCATTGTTGCGAGAAGGCCCTGAACGCAAACATTTTCATGCTCACTCAGAAAATACTATAAGACTCTATAAATCTTTACCGTGTTAATTAAATATGGATTGTAAACCGTCATTTAGCCCCGTAGGCTCCAAAAGTGGGAACAATATCCCATCCTCCCAATGTTGGTATTTTTTTTAATGCGATTAGTTCTAATTAATTACAAACACCGCGCATTTTACAATCATTCCTATTATTTCCCTTGCAGGTGGCTAATATTACGTGGAAGCTAATGAGGTTAAATAGTCAGCGGAATATAAATGAAACAAATCATTAATTAAACATCCTGGTTTTAAGACCTTTTTTTTCCCCCTTTACATAGTGTTTTTTTTTTTTTTTCCTGGAATGTTCAATGTAATTGGCGATCCAGAAAGTCTTAATTTAAAACTCAGATTAATAAACAATTAAAGAAGTAATTTGTCATGCACCAGTTTGTGATGCTGGAGTGGTAAAGCAGATGGCTCCAGGATTGCGAGTGATGTAAATGAAAATGACTGATGGGTCTGACGTTGTAGCAGGAAGCCATTTGTATTTCCCCTTGTTCTGCAGACTGTTGGTTGGTATCACACCTTAAAGTGTATCTAAAGCCAAGTCTGAATTGGTCAATCCCAATTCAGGGCAACTTATTTTATTATAGTTCCCCAGCAGTGCTTGAAATAAAATAAAAAAGCAGCTTTGACTGCAATACTCACCTCCTTTACAGTGATGTCCCCTGCAGGAATTCCTTCCTGCCACTAGATGTCCTCAGTCTTCTGAAACGTTGTCTAAAATACTCACCTTCAATGAAGAGTTGTCCCCTTGCAGTACTTCTTTTCCATCACTAGATGTCCTCAGTCTTCTGAAGCTCTGGCTAATATACTCACCTTCAATGAAGAGTCATCCCCCGCAGTACTTCTTTTCCATTACTAGATGTCCTCAGAATTCTAAAGCTCTAGCTAGCATATCAATAATGAAGAGTTGTCCCCTTCCAGTACTTCTCTTCATCACTAGATGTCCTCAGTCTTCTGAAGCACTGGCTAAAATACTCACCTTCAATGAAAGTCATCACCCACATTACTTCTTTTTCATCAGCAGATGTCCTCTGTCTTCTGAAGCTTTGGCTCACCTTCAATGAAGAGGTGTCCCCTTGCAGTACTTATTTTCATCACTAGATGTCCTCAGTCTTCTGAAGCTTTGGCCAAAAAACTTACCTTCAATGAAGAGTTGTCCCCTGCAGTACTTATTTTCCATCACTAGATGTCCTCAGTCTTTTGAAGCTTTGGCTAAACTACTCACCTTTAATCAAGAGTTGTCCCCTTGCAGTACTTCTTTTTCATCACTAGATGTCCTCAGTCTTCTGAAGCTTTGGCTAAAATACTCACCTTCAATGAAGAGTTGTCCCCTGTAGTACTTCTTTTCCATCACTAGATGGCCTCGGTCTTCTGAAGCTCTGGCTAAAATACTCACCTTCAATGAGGAGTCATCCCCTGCAGTACTTCTTTTCCATCACTAGAGCTCCTCAGTCTTCCTGAAGCTCTGGCCAAAATACTCAACTTCAATGAAGAGTTGTCCCATGCAGTACTCAATTTCCATCAATAGATGTCCTTAGTCTTCAAAGTTAGATGATGCCCAATTTTAATTGGTAAATTTGAAAATTCGGAATTCAAAAATTCGTAATTTCGTAAATTCGCAATTCGAAAATTCGCAAATTCATGAATGAAAAATTTGAAAAACCCGAAAAAAAATTTTTTTAAAATATTTACGGACTATTAAATTATAGGTATTGGAATTTTCTTTCAAATTTGGCTGTTAGTGAACGTAACGAATACCAATTTATCCGAAGTTATGAATTACTCGAAAGAACGAATTGCGTTTCTAAACGAATGGAACGTATTGAATAAATAACAATAGTAATAATAATAAAAACTTTTTATTTTTTGTTATTAATTCGATCCGTTTCTATTGTTTAGATGCGGCATTCGTTATTTCGGATAATTTGTAACTTTGGATAAATTCGTATTTGTTACGTTCTCTAAAAGCCAAATTTGAAAGGAATTTCCAATAGTTAGTTATTATTATTTAGAATTTTCAGATTTTCTTTCTTATTTTCGTAATTTTGTATTTTAGAATTTATGAATTTTCGAATTTATAAATTTTTAAATAAAAAAAAAAACTAACGCATTTTTTGGCAGTGCACATGTCTAAAATCCGTCCCAATGTGTTTCGGCGGTGTCTTGAATTGAGAACATGTCCCAGCCTCCATTTTTATCATTAGATCGCAGAACTCAGAACGCCTTGATTTCCTAATTATCGATTTTTTTTTAACTGGTTTTTGATAGTCTTCGCCCTAAAATAATAATAACAAAAAAAAAAAAATGCGGAGCTGCCTAGGTGTAAAATGGATAATGTGACTTTCTAACGCGCTTCGCCGTAATTGCGACGTTTGAGAGTTCTCGTCTCTCTGCGAGGCTCCTTGCAGCTGCATCCTCAAAGCTCCCAGCAAGTTTGATGCCGACTTCAAAGCCTTCTCCAAGGATCCACCGACTGGAGAGCACTTACCAGGCGCTCTCTAATCTACTCCAGCTAAAGGACCCTGCGTGGGATTTGTTTACCTTCCTGCGGCGGGAAGAAAGCCAGGTTGTGTCTTTCAGCGACTTTAAATTGAGGAGCGCCTTGCCGCCACTGCATTGGTGTTTCAGAAGTTAATAAGCTCTAACTAACTTATGTAAACGCCAACCAGGTGACATTTAGGTTACAAAAGCACTGGGTATCGTAAACAATTGACAGTTTGCTTGGAAGCAGTGGTCTCTCTGCCCCAGCCTGAGCAGTAAAGCCCATCCCCTGTCCGCAGAGTAGGACCCTTGCTCTCTGTTGGCTCCGATCGGCTCAGGCACCCCTGCACCTCAGGCCAAATGCGGTACCGCACAACGCTTTGGCCTGGATCCTGCTCGTTTTGCGAGACAACACTCATAAAGTGAGTCAGAATTTTTTTAAATACAGTGCTCGTATTGTGAAACGCTCGTTAACCGCTTTACTCGCAATCCGAGGTTCCACTGTAGCATGGTGGACCTAATAAATTGTCCGGTGAGTGTAGATGTGAACCATGGAACACCTTCTCTTCTGATCAGCCTTTATATAAAGTGACGGTTCACTTGGACTTTATTGGAAACCTGCCAGGTAGTTAGAACAACTGTTGACCTTCCTGAAATAATAATAATAATAATATAGAGAACTGCGACATCCTCATCCGAGGTTCAAGGCCTTAAATCTTTAAATTACACTGGTTGAGATCTCCAGGTCTTCTCCAGGTCTTCTCCGGGTCTTCTCCAGGTCTTCTCCCGGTCTTCTCCCAGTCTTCTCCCAGTCTTCTCCCAATCTTCTCCTGGTCTTCTCCGGGTCTTCTTCGGGTCTTCTCCAGGTCTTCCTCGGGTCTTCTCCAGGTCTTCTCAATGTCTTCTCCAGGTCTTCTCCGGTTCTTCTCCAGGTCTTCTCTGGGTCTTCTTTGGGTTTTCTCCAGGTCCTCTGCGGGTCTTCTTGAGGTCTTCTCTGGGTCTTCTCCGGGTTTTCTCCAGGTCTTCTCCAGGTTTTCTCCGGGTCTTCTTCAGGTCTTCTCAGAGTCTCCTTCGGGTCTTCTCCAGGTCTTCTCCGGGTCTCCTTCAGGTCTTCTCCGGGATCCTTCGGGTCTTCTCCGGGTCTTCTCCAGGTCTTCTTCAGGTCTTCTCCAGATCTTCTCCGGGTCTTCTCCAGGTCTTCTCCGGGTCTTCTCCAGGTCTTCTCCGGGTCTTCTCTGGGTCTTCTTCGGGTCTTCTCCGGGTCTTCCTCGGGTCTTCTCCAGGTCTTCTCCAGGTCTTCTCCAGGTCTTCTCTGGGTCTTCTGCAGGTCTTCTCCGGGTCTTCTCCAGGTCTTCTCCGGGTCTTCTCCTGGTCTTCTCCGGGTCTCCTTCAGGTCTTCTCCGGGTCTCCTTCAGGTCTTCTCCGGGTCTCCTTCGGGTCTTCTCCAGGTCTTCTCCGGGTCTTCTCCAGGTCTTCTCCGGGTCTTCTCCAGGTCTTCTCCGGGTCTTCTCTGGGTCTTCTTTGGGTCTTCTCCAGGTCTTCCTCGGGTCTTCTCCAGGTCTTCTCCAGGTCTTCTCCAGGTCTTCTCCGGGTCTTCTCTGGGTCTTCTGCAGGTCTTCTCCGGGTCTTCTCCAGGTCTTCTCCGGGTCTTCTCCTGGTCTTCTCCGGGTCTCCTTCAGGTCTTCTCCGGGTCTCCTTCAGGTCTTCTCCGGGTCTCCTTCGGGTCTTCTCCAGGTCTTCTCCGGGTCTTCTCCAGGTCTTCTCCGGGTCTTCTCCAGGTCTTCTCCTGGTCTTCTCCAGGTCTTCTCCGGGTCTTCTTCAGGTCTTCTCCAGGTCTTCTCTGGGTCTTCTCCAGGTCTTCTACGGGTCTTCTGGATTGCACGGCAATATGTGTACAGAGATAACATTCAGCCCAATGAAAAGATTTTATTTTCCCTTGCATTAAAAAGAAAAAAAAAGAATCACTTTACTAAATTAAAAGAGAACTTTCTCCTAAGAGCAGCGTTTAATTTCCTGAATTTGCCGATGTTTTACTGTGGAAGGTCTCCAGGGGCGAAAGGTATGCATTTCATTAGCTAAAAACGAGGACTTTGATTATTTTTTTTAGCGGCTGAAAAATGGCTGACGGTACAAGCATTAAAGAGGAACGGAGTTTAAAACTTTTCTAGAGTTTTGGATGCAGTGGTAAACCATAAGTCAGAACCGGCCCAAACTTCTACCAGAGGGCCCTACATGTGGTCCAAATCTCATATGGTTCAGGAGCAGTAATGGGCCAACCCTCCCCAGGTCAAGCTGGAGTTTTCGTCAGTGCTTTATTGCTAAGTCCAGAGAGGCGCACAACATACTGATTTTGGGGGGGGGGGGGTGTTAAAGCAATTTCTAAGGCTCAGTAAGACAATTTCTAAATGTCTTGTCAGTCAGACAAGGCCACTCGAAAATGAAAATTCAGAAATCTGAAAATTTGGAAATTCGAAAATTCAGAAATCTGAAATACTTTTGGTAATATAATGCAGATACAATGTTACATAAAAAAAATATTCCTGTATCCCGGTACATAATACAGATATTGTGTTCTATAAATGGTATCATACACGTGTGTTATATAAAATATAAATATGTATCCTAGTGCATTATAAAGACGCGGGTGTTATATATATAAAAAAAAAACAATGTAATCTTGCAGGAAGAGCTGAGTTTGGGAAGTTTTTTCGGCAGCTCCTGTGTAAACATCTGGCACCGGCCCCCAGCCTTACACAACCTGACAGTCTCCTCAACCTGGCTCCTCTATTTAATGAGCTCTATGCCGTATGTTGCCGGTACTCAGCGTGGCGAGGCCTCTCCCTCAGGTGCTCCATGTCTTCTACAATCGTCTGATGTTTCCCGAGTCATCTCTCCCGCACAAAGAAAAAACGGCAAAGAGATGAGAAGAACAAGACAAATACGCCTTATTAAAAGACAGAGATTGCAGGCGTCATTTGTCTGCGTTCCGGGCTTAATGGCAACAAGGCGCCGTTTGAATGGATCATATTGCCGATGCCAAAGACTGGCTTCTGGCCTGCCATCATAGATGAGTAAAGAGCCAAATAAAAAAGCTGAAAAATTTACTTTTGAGCCAAAATATGTCTTGTGGTTATATGTTAAGGGAGGAGTCTCTAAACTGTCCAGTATGAAGAGTCTATAAACTTTCCAGTATGAGGAGGTTAAACTTTCCAGTATGAGTCTCTAAACCAGGGGTGTCAAACTGGCGGCCCTCCAGCTGTTCCGAAACTACAAGTCCCATCATGCCTCTACCTGTGGGAGTCATGCTTGTAACTGTTAGCCTTGCAATGCCTCATGGGACTTGTAGTTTTGCAACAGCTGGAGGGCCGCCAGTTTGACACCCCTGCTCTAAACTGTCCAGCATGAGGAGACTCTAAACTTTCCAGTATGAGGAGTCTCTAAACTTTCCAGTATGAGGAGTCTCTAAACTTTCCAGTATGAAGAGTCTCTAAACTTTCCAGTATGAGGAGTCTCTAAACTTTCCAGTATAAGGAGTCTAAACGTTCCAGTATGAAGAGTCTAAACTTTCCAGTACGAGGAGTCTCTAAACTTTGCAGTATGAGTAATCTCTAAAATGTCCAGTATGAAGAGTCTCTAAACTTTCCAGTATGAGGAGTCTCTAAACTTTCCAGTATGAGGAGTCTCTAAACTTTCCAGTATAAGGAGTCTAAACTTTCCAGTATGAGTCTCTAAACTTTCCAGTATGGGGAGTCTAAACTTTCCAGTATGAGTCTCTAAACTTTCCAGTATGAGGAGTCTATAAACTTTCCAGTATGAGGAGTCTCTAAACTGTCCAGTATGAAGAGTCTCTAAACTTTCCAGTATGAGGAGTCTCTAAACTTTCCAGTATAAGGAGTCTAAACGTTCCAGTATGAAGAGTCTAAACTTTCCAGTACGAGGAGTCTCTAAACTTTGCAGTATGAGTAATCTCTAAAATGTCCAGTATGAAGAGTCTCTAAACTTTCCAGTATGAGGAGTCTCTAAACTTTCCAGTATGAGGAGTCTCTAAACTTTCCAGTATAAGGAGTCTAAACTTTCCAGTATGAGTCTCTAAACTTTCCAGTATGGGGAGTCTAAACTTTCCAGTATGAGTCTCTAAACTTTCCAGTATGAGGAGTCTATAAACTTTCCAGTATGAGGAGTCTCTAAACTGTCCAGTATGAAGAGTCTCTAAACTTTCCAGTATGAGGAGTCTCTAAACTTTCCAGTATGAAGAGTCTCTAAACTTTCCAGTATGAAGAGTCTCTAAAATTTTCAGTATAAGGAGTCTAAACTTTCCAGTATAAAGAGTCTAAACTTTCGAGTATGAGAAGTCTCTAAACTTTCCAGTATGAATCTCTAAACTTTCCAGTATGAGGAGTCTATAAACTTTCCAGTATGAGGAGTCTCTAAACTTTCCAGTATGAGTCTCTAAACTTTCCAGTATGAGGAGTCTCTAAACTTTCCAGTATGAGTAATCTCTAAAATGTTCAGTATGAAGAGTCTCTAAACTTTCCAGTATGAGGAGTCTCTAAACTTTCCAGTATAAGGAGTCTAAACTTTCCAGTATGAGTCTCTAAACTTTCCAGTATGGGGAGTCTAAACTTTCCAGTATGAGTCTCTAAACTTTCCAGTATGAGGAGTCTAAACTGTCCAGTATAAAGAGTCTAAACTTTCGAGTATGAGGAGTCTCTAAACTTCCAGTATGAAGAGTCTCTAAACTTTCCAGTATGAGGAGCCTCTAAACTTTCCAGTATGAGGGCTCCACCATAGAGTGGGTATAGAAAAGAATCGCCCCCTTTAATATAACCACATACCAGAACACCTTTTTCCATGTGGCCTTAGAATCTTCAAGGTAAGTGTACGGTGGTAAAATGACACATTGACAGCAGGGTTTTTTTTTTTGGAGGGCCACAGGGGGCAGCATCCCCCCTACACATACCCAAGCACACCCCAGTGGGTGGGTTGCAGTCTCCGGTGGCAGCGACGGGCCTTGGCAGGTTGCAGGCTCCGGCGGCAGCGGGCTTCTATGGACAGCGGACTGCTCCTCCCTTCTTCTCTTAGGTGTCCAATAGGATCGTCTGTCCTTTCAGCCAATCAGGTGAAGAGTATCAGACACGCTTCCTGATCGGCCGGGTGCAGGATCAGTATTTATTCGCTGTTGCAACACACCTGGGTGGGCTCGGGGCGCAATGCTCTGCACCCTGAGCCCACCCTATTTTGAAGCCTATTAGAGCCCCGTCCAGTTTAAAGGTAAGTATTGCAGCCATAGCTGCCTTTTATTTTATGTTTAAGCTTGCTATTTTTTTTATTTTTTATACCTGGAGCCCCCCTTTTATGTATGTGACCATTCGCTCCCTGCATATTGTGCTGCAGAATTTAACAATACCTGCAAACAGCAGGGACACGTTGGACATGGCGGTCAAATGTCAGTGCTTGGGGACGTGTCTGGATTTGTTTTTTTTATAACTTTGCCGCTAAGCACTTGTAAGAGACACTCACGGGGTCTAGTCAGAGCTGAGTGATTACGGTTGCCATTTATCGCCATGAACCTTGTAGACACGGAAAGATCTGGAGGATTACTCTGGAAAAGAGCTTCTGTTGAGCGGAGTCACCGGGGGGGGGGCGACAGATGTTCCCCGCACCTCTGGAATGGATACCGGGCTCAGCGACACGGCGATGGAAACATGTTAATCTTCACTTCTTTCCCAAGGAGGAGACGGATCACACATGGATTCATTTCCCCAATCCTGGATGATTGATTCAAGGGATGCCTACTTATCCTCTGCAAGGGCATCCCACCAGGAGTGCAGGTCCCATGACTTACCTGTCAGCATCTCATAGCATTTACCTACAAGGCTAACAGACCTATCAAAAGTCTATTTAAAGGGCAACCCCAGGCCCAGAGCTACATTCACAGCAGAGACAGGTTCATGGGAAGCATTTGAAAGCCAAAACATTTGCTAGGAAACTTATGTACTTTGATTGTCCCTTCACACAACTACACACAGAACTGCTGATAAAGACGGTGACAATGCTGACAAGAGTTCTGAGGTGTCACTGCCCCGCCTCTTTCCTACTCTTTGGGTCAATGCATTGGTGATGCCCTTCTCTAGGACCCCCTCACACAACCCGCCCTGTAGTCCTTCATGTAACCCCAACACTATCCCCGCTCTGTAATTTTAAAACTTCCTGTAACCCCAACACTAACAACTCTCCCTATAACCCTAACACAAACCCTCCCTATATCCCTAACACTAGTCCTCCATGTAACCCCAACACTATCCGTTCTCTGTAACCCTAACACTAGCCCTCCCTATAATCCTAACTGTCCGGTAACCCTAACACTGTGCTTCCTGTGTCCCCAACACCAACCCTCCCTGTAACCCTAACACTAACCCTCATGTATCTCCAACACCAATCCTCCCTGTTACCCCATCAACAATGCTCCCTGTAACCCTAACACAATCTCTCCTGTATCCCCAACACCAACCCTCCCTGTAACCCTAACACTAACCCTCCTGTATACCCAACACCAACCCTCCCTGTAACCCTAACACTAACCCTCCTGTATCCCCATTCCCCAACACCAACCGTCCCTGCAAACCTAACACTAACCCTCCTGTATACCCAACACCAACCCACCCTGTAACCCCTTGGCCACTCCTTACTGTAACCCCAACACCAACCTTCCCTGTAACCCTAACACTAACCCTCCTGTACCCCCTACGCCAACCCTCCCTGTAATCTTAACACTATCCCTTCTGTATCCCCAAAGCCAACCCTCCCTGTAACCCTAACACTATCTCTCCTGTGTCCCCAACACCAACCTTCCCTGTAACCCTAACACTAACCCTCCTGTAATCTCATGACCAACCCTCCCTGTAACCCTATTAATAACCCTCCTGTATCCCCAACACCAACTGTCCCTGTAACCCCATCACAAATCCTCCCTGTAACCCTTACCCTCCTGTATCCCCAACACCAACCCTCCCTGTAACCGTAACACTAACCCTACTGTATACCCAACACCAACCCTCCCTGTAACCCTAACCCTCCTGTATACCCAATCACCAACCCTCCCTGTAACCCTAACCCTCCTGTATACCCAATACCAACCCTCCCTGTAACCCCATCACAAATCCTCCCTGTAACCCTTACCCTTCTGTATACCCAACACCAACCCTCCCTGTAACCCTAACCCTCCTGTATACCCAATATACCCAATACCAACCCTCTCTGTAACCCTGTAACCTTAACACTATCCCTACTGTATCCCCAAAGCCAACACTCCCTGTAACCCTAACACTATCCCTCCTGTGTCCCCAACACCAATCTTCCCTGTAACCCTTACACTAACCCTCCTGTAACCTCATCACCAACCCTCCCTGTAACCCTAACCCTCCTGTATCCCCAACACTAACCCTCCCTGTAACCCTAACACAATCCCTCCTGTATCTCCAACACCAACCCTCCATGTAACCCTAACACTAACCCTCATGTAACCTCATCACCAACCCTCCCTGTAACCATCCATCAACAATGCTCCCTGTAACCCTAACACAATCTCTCCTGTATCCCCAACACCAACCCTCCCTGTAACCCTAACACTAACCCTCCTGTATCCCCATTCCCCAACACCAAAGGTCCCTGCAAACCTAACACTAACCCTCCCGTATACCCAACACCAACCCTCCCTGTAACCCTAACACTATCCCTTCTGTATCCCCAATGCCAACCCTCCCTGTAACCCTAAAACTACCCCTTCTGTATCTCCAAAACCAATCCTCCCTGTAACCCCATGGCCACTCCTTACTGTAACCCCAACACCAACCTTCCCTGTAACCCTAACACTAACCCTCCTGTACCCCCTACGCCAACCCTCCCTGTAACCTTAACACTATCCCTTCTGTATCCCCAATGCCAACCCTCCCTGTAAACCTAACACTATCCCTCCTGTGTCCCCAACACCAACCTTCCCTGTAACCCTAACACTAACCCTCCTGTAATCTCATGACCAACCCTCCCTGTAACCCTATTAATAACCCTCCTGTATCCCCAACACCAATCCTCCCTGTAACCCCATCACAAATCCTCCCTGTAACCCTTACCCTCCTGTATCCCCAGCACCAACTCTCCCTGTAACCCTAACACTAACCCTTCTGTATACCCAACACCAACCCTCCCTGTAACCCTAACACTAACCCTCCTGTAACCTCATCACCAACCCTCCCTGTAACCCTAACACTAACCCTTCTGTATACCCAACACCAACCCTCCCTGTAACCCTAACCCTCCTGTATACCCAATCACCAACCCTCCCTGTAACCCTAACACTAACCCTTCTGTAACCTCATCACCAACCCTCCCTGTAACCCTAACCCTCCTGTATCCCCAACACTAACCCTCCCTGTAACCCTAACACAATCCCTCCTGTATCTCCAACACCAACCCTCCATGTAACCCTAACACTAACCCTTATATAACCTCATCACCAACCCTCCCTGTAACTCTAACACTATCCATCCTGTAACCCCACACCAACCCTCCCTGTAACCCTAACACTAACTCTTCTGTATTCCCAACACCAACCCTCTCTGTAACCCTAACACTACCCCCCCCCCAGTATAACCCCAAACTAGTCCTCCTGTAACCTTAACACTAATCCTCTGTGTAAGGCTAACACTAATCCTCTGTGTAAGGCTAACACTAGCCTTCTGTGTTGCCCTAAGCCAAAGCTCTTCTTGTAACCTTAACACTAACCTTACCTTGTCCCTGGGATCCTCTACACCAGGGGTCTCAAACTGGTGGTCCTCCAGCTGTTGCGTAACTACAAGCCCCATCATGCCTCTGTGTTTGGGAGTCATGCTTGTAACCGTCAGCCCTGCAATGCCTCATGGGACTTGAAATTTCGCAACAGCTGGAGGGCCACCAGTTTGACACCCCTGCCCTACACCAAAGGCTGACCTTCCCACATCAGAAGCCTTGCCCCTATTATCTGCTGTTCCATCATCTTCTGTATGTTCGGCTCATTACCTCGCCCTCCTACCCATCAGCTTACAAAACAGGCAGTCCTACTGCAAGCCTGATTGCCACTTTCAGCTGGCAATGTCGTATATAAAGCCACAGTTCAAGAAATGACATCAACCGAGAGGAAAAAAAAAAAAAAAAAAAGTTTTTGTGGCTTTTTAGTTAAACATATGCGAAATAAAGTGCGTTTTATTTATACAGCTGTTCTTTGAATATTTAAGCATATCCTTTTGGGGAGTGGGGGGGCTTACAGAGTTAAGAATTTCATCTTTATGTAATTATATTTTCTAAAGACTTTATTTAGCCATGGCGCTGGGGGTGATGGCGCTGGGGGTGCAGGATGCCGCTTTGGCACATACAGAGGCACAGCCAAGGAAAAGGTTTATACCACAGCTCCCCCTGGTGGCTCCTATCAGGAACGCAGCCTGTCCTCCCAAACAATGGAATTAAAACATTTATAGGAAATGAATTATGTCCGGCGTCTGCGTGATGCAATTTACTTCTCTGAGACAAAGCGGAAAGAAAATAAAGAGCGTTGTTCCGCCATTGTCCTCCCTTCTAATCGTGTTAGATGAATTTGGGAATGTAGCTTTGTTTGAGGTGTGTGAGAACCTGGAGGGAGGCCCAAACCGTCACCGGGAATGGCTAATGGGAGATGGAAAGCATGAAGAATGGGCCCACGGCCTATGGTAGCCAATCAGATTCATCGTTACATTTTCCCAGTGAAGGACAGAGGGAAAGAAAGAAAAATGACCAGATTTTTAAAATGAAATCCGAGGAGATATTTTTTTATTTTTAAAACGGTAAACTATTTTATAAGCATTATTTTCCTCAAATGATATATGCCGTGTATGTGATATGTGTTTATGGAATGATTTATAAGATATATACGTTATTTATCACATTTCCTCCATAAATAATGATTTAAAAAATGCAGCCTCACCTTTGTCAGCAATGCAGCCTCATCTGTGCCCGGGAATGCAGCCTCACCTGTGCCCAGCAAAGCAGCTTCACCTGTGCCCAGCAAAGCAGCCTCACCTGTGCCCAACAATGCAGCCTCACCTGTGCCCAGGAAGGCAGCCTCACCTGTGCCCAGGAATGCAGCCGCACCTGTGCCCAGGAATGCAGCCTCACCTGTGCCCAGCAATGTAGCCCCACCTGTGCTCAGCAATGCAGCCTCACCTGTGCCCAGCAATGCAGCAATGCAGCCTGACCTGTGCCCAGCAATATAGCCCCACCTGTGCCCAGCAATGCAGCTTCACCAGTTCCCAGCAATGCAGCTTCACCAGTGCCCAGCAATGCAGTTTCACCAGTGCCCAGCAATGCAGTTTCACCAGTGCCCAGCAATGCGGGCTCCCCTGTGCCCAGGAATGCATCCCCACCTGTGCTCAGCAATGCAGCCTCACCAGTGCCCAGCAATGCAGCCTCACCTGTGCCCAGAAATGGAGCCTCACCTGTGCCCAGCAATGCAGCCTCACCTGTGCCCAAGAAGGCAGCCCACCTCTGGCCACAATGCTGCCTTACCTGTGTCTAGCAATGCAGCCTCACCTGTGCCCCAGAAGACAGCCCACCTGTGCCCAGCAATGCAGCCTCACCAGTGTCCAGCAATGCAGCTTTGCCAGTGCCCAGCAATGTAGCCTCACCTGTGCCCAGCAATGTAGCCCCACCTGTGGGATGTCCACCGGCCATACACAATCATGGGCACAAATCCCCATTCTGTCTTGAGAGGAGAAACAGATTGTCTGTTCCTACCAAGGAACAGCGATGTGGCTCCTCGTCTAGTAATTTCCAATCCCCCACAGTTAGAAACACCTCCCAGGGAACACAGTTAACCCCTTCTCTGCCAGTGACATTTACACAGCAATCAGTGCATTTTTATAGCACTGTTTGCTGTATAAATGTCACTGGTCCCAAAAATGTGTCAAAAGTGTCAGATTTATTCGCTGCAATGTCGCAGTCCTGCTAAAAATCACCACCATTACTACTGAAAAAAATTATGAAAAGACCAATAAATCTATTCCTTATTTTGTAGACACTATAACGTTTGCGCAAACCAATCCGTATACGATTATTGCAATTTTTTTACCGAAAATATTTAGAATACGTATCGGCCTAAACTGAGAAAGAAATTATATTGTTTTTATAATTTTGGGAGGGATATTTATTTTATCAAAAAGTAAAAAATGTTGCATTTTTTTCAAAATTTTCGCTTTTTTTGTTCATAGCGCAAAAAAAAAAGCAGAGGTGATCAAATACCACCAAAAGAAAATTCTATTTGTGAGGAAAAAAGGGTTAACCAGTAGGGGGCGCTGAAAGGGTGAAGTGTGTCCTAGGGAGTGATTCTAACTGTGAGGGAGCTGGGCTTAATGTGACACGTCACTGACCGCTGCTCCTGTTGGGAGGGAGCAGACGATCAGTGTCCTGTCACCAGGCAGAATAGGGAGATGCCTTGTTTACAAAGAAATCGGCCCGTTCTGCCACTCCGTGACCTGATCGCGGGACACCGGCGGACATCGAGTCTGTGGATCCCACGGTCACCGAGACTGCGGCGGGCACACATGCACACGCCCGCTAGGGGGCAGGTTCAAAGCAACGTTTATACATGTTGCTTTGCCTGCCCGTGCCATTCTGCTGACGTATATCTACGTAAGGCGGACGGCAATCGGTTAAGCTCAATATATTACATTTTTGGTCTTGGGTTTTGTAACGGTCGGGTTAACGCCGTTTATGATATTCCATTCCACCAACCCACGACAGCTTATCTACACTCCACAATCCGGCAGACGAACACGGCCCATAGGGATACCCTAGAAACGAGACACAAAGCTCTGTTCTCTGGTTCAAAACGGATAGACTTTAATGGGAAACTCAGGCTTCTTATATACAGTTAGACAGTGCCCTGACGGGTCAGTATTTGGCGCACAATCCATTAAATCAATCAATCAATCAAGTTAGAAACCCCAATGAACAATGACTGAACTCCACCCACAACATGATACAATGAGCCCCAATACACATCTTTAAGTCAGACTTTCTGGCACCAGGTTTGGCATAATTAACATGAGCTAATTACTACAGCTGACAAGTCAGACATCATGATTTCGGCTTCTCTCACCTGCTATACAATACACATTTCTTTAGTAGACATAAGTTAGACATCTGACCTTTAAACTGTGCTAACTCACAACACACATCTATCATCAATAGAAATTCACACAATACAGTGTCAATTAGTATAACACAATGAAGGGTTCTTAGAAGCCAGACTAAGGTTACTTTACATGACAGTAGCAGACGACATTAACATCTTAACAGTCTATGTACCTACATTGAAGAGTCACTCTTTTTATTGACCTGTTGGGTTCAGAATCAACAACCTGTAATTAGTTCTTCCAGACATTCTTGAATATATTGTGGATTACATTATTGCCCCATCTCATGTAGTCCAACATATCATTTCTCAGTCATCCTATGCCCCTAGTGGACATAGGATGACTTTACACACAAGAATCATCGGTGAAGCTGAAACAGGAGATCGCCACACCCTGCAAGAGCCTCTGGGTCCTGCGGGCCCTCCCGTTACAGGTTTAATGAATGCCGAGCTGAATTTGTGTCTTTTATATCTGGCTGCTTTAATAGAAATGTATGTCAGCACCGTATTCGGCTGTGCGTCCGACGTTCTTCCTCAAGCCCCTTTGTGCTCGCCAACAATGAGGAATGTGCTTCCATCCCGCCGCCATTGTCTCTTCCCCTAAATCATGGCGCTTGTATCTCAGTTGACCTAAATGATCTCATCCGGTGTGCTTGTTGTACATAATGAGGTGTTTCCCCCGGAGGATGCGTCTTCTCTGTGTACCGTACCTGCTCATTACCCATACACCCGCGCCGGCGACTAATCCCAAAATTGGAGAGGATTTTTTTTTTTTAATATCTTTCTCCTCCGCCAGAGCCCCTAGGACCTAAATCGAAATTATGGAAATGGACGACCTTTTTTTTTAATACGTTCGTTGTTATGAAATATTTATATAACTGGCCGCAGGAGTCAAAGGCAAGGCCGCGAGTCTGGCGCGTTTATTTAACCTCAAATCCATTCGTGTTTCCTGCCTTGGCTTTCTTCATCTTCCTGGTAAAATTAAAGTTCAGATCTTACAAACATTTTTATCATGGAAAGAGTTAGGGTCTTCTCTTTGTGTGCCTTTTGGGAAGATAGGCTGTGATGTGATTGGTCAATAAAGTGTTGGACTCTATTATGGCGTTCCCTGATGTGCTGGTGGCAAATCCCTTGATCTGAGTTGTTCCGGTCCCCAGTTAGGAATCTAGTATCTCTATGATTTCCTCGGTCACAGAGAGCAGAAGGACCATCCAACCATCTATGAACCCTAGAAGAAAGGCAGACGAAGGGATATGCCACCAGCACACCAGGAATCTCTATAATATAGTCCAATCCTTTCTTAAATGATCAATAAAGAAGAAAGCCAGACCAAGGAATATGCCTGTAGGCAGGTGCAGTCTGTTTTCTCCACTGCAGGTGGCGCTCATCTGCAGTGGCAATGCGAGTGTAGGAGAAAGTCAAGAGGAACCTAGTTCTTCTATGGTTTTCTCGGTTACAGAAAGGCAACATCCGATTGGATGCTTGGTGGCCATCTTGGGTCAGAGTAGAGTCAATTTAAGATCCTGGCTTCTGGGTTTGAGAGGAACCTAGTATCTCTATGGTTTCCTCAGTCACACAAAGTAGAAGGACCTTCCAACCATCTATAAACCCTAGAAGAAAGCCAGACGAAGGGATATGTCACCAGCACACCAAGAATCTCCACAATAGAGTCCAATCCTTTCTTGAATGATCTATAAAGAAGAAAGCCAGACCAAGTGATACACCTGTAGGCAGGTACAGTCTTTTTTCTCCACTGCAGGTGGTGGCCGATTGAATGCTGGCACCCTGTGTGACTTTGGCGGCCATCTTGGGTCAAGCAGAGTCTATTTAAAACCCTGGCACCTGGGTTGAGGGTGCATTTTGTGAGTGGCTAGAGTAGAGACAGGTGGTCTGTCCTTCAGGGATAGTGCTTAGCATCAGGGAAAGGTCCTGGAGGAGTATGGAAAGGACAGGAACATGTCATCCTTACTGGAAACCTCCCTATTTGGCCATGCACTGATAAGGCCTCCCTCTGACTACACTCTTCTGTAGTGATCATTCAGTAAAGCGTTGAACCCTATTTCGGAGTTTGCTGGTGTGCTGGTGACATATCCCTTGGTCTTGAGTTTTGCCGGTCCCCTGCCGGTGGTCGGTGCAGCACCCATCTAATTTTCGGCCTCCTTCAGGAATGGGAAAATTGCTCTGGACTAGAAGAAAGCCATGTACTCCCTCAAAAGTGGAGATCCCCTTGAAAGAAAGATCTCTTCCCCATCAATTTCATCTTCATGGAAAACACTTCCTCTCTCATTTCACACATCTGACCCCGCCAGCTGAAATATCCACGAAGAACCTGAGACTTCATCCGACCCTCGAATCTCTCATCTTCTCTGAAAACTTTTAAGAGGTTCTTTTTATCTTCTCACGTGATTCTTCTGAGGAGGATCTGGGCAGAGCCGGTGTCAGCCAGCGTTTGTTGGCCATCTGCTGAATTTCAATCGCCTGAATTAAGCCTTCGGCTTCCTGCTCGTCGCTCGCCATTCGGCGCTGGTCACAGCAGAATTTTTATGATATTTCCTTCTTTTTTTTGCAACATCTAAGTAAATCTTTTGTTTTGTTGTGAATATAAAAGGTGACCATTTGCACTAAGATAGACAATTAGGGGAAATCAAAAAAAAAATTGAGCTGTCATCAGAGTAGAAAGTGGGGGGAATCCGCCAATGGGGACACCTGTACCTATGAGAGCGCTCTAAGGTAGGAATTCCATTCACTCATTTCCTGTTGCATCTCTAGGACAGGAAATGAAGGGAAATCTCTCCCGTTAGACACCTATAGCAAAGAATAATCTAAATTTAAATAATTAAAAAAAAAGTTTGGCTTTTCATACACTTTAAATCTGACCTTCAGTCTTGCACAGTTGTACCGGCTCCTCTCCTGGACTGAAAGTGCTTACTCTGATTTAACTGCACACTGTGTGCTTCTCACAATGTGCATTAGAAGCTGCAGAATTTCCTCCCCAGCCCACCCCTTTCATGCATTGGATTCACAGCAAAGAGGCACATAGAAGGGCGACGCATTTCAAACAAAACCAAAATAAAATCCCCAGCTCTGCTTACTATCCAACGCGGCCTCACTCAGACTGGTTCTTGGCTGGTCTTTGGGTCCCCAGTAGGGTGACCACATTTCCAAACTACCATTCAGGGGCACCCTCCCTTTCCAAAAATCAGCTCGTGCTGTAACGAATCACAGAACAGTGATTGGACACAAGAGGCGGGATTTATGATTTCTCCAATCACAAGCAGGGGGCGGGGATTGTGCTCCTCCAGGCATTCCCAGCCAGGACAAGTACTGTCAGTGAGTAAAGCAGTGATGTGGCGGCCTTTTTTGGGGGCATCAGATTGGCCGGGGGGGGGGGGTAGCTGTGTTGGTTTCATTTCGGGACACTGTATTGTCCTGGAATGAATGTGCCGGGATAGACCTGCAAAATGCGGGACTGTCCCGGGCAATCCGGGACACGTGGTCACCCTAGTCTACAATGCCATCATGTTTACTGTGGGAAGGTCCTTGTGGCTCCCCACTGCGCAAGAGTCGAGCTGTACTTTGTGAATGGACCAGCTGACTTCTGAGCAGTGGCAGCCCTGTGTCCATGTGTGCGGCCCCTAATCTACATGCAGTGCGTCGGACACATGGATTCCAATGGGGGTTTCTTGAAGCACGTGATTAGAGGCTCCAATTGGCTTCAAACAAGGGTGGGCTCAGGGCACAGAGCACTGCGCCCTGAGCCCACCCTTTTGTGTGACATTAGCAAAATAATATTCGCTATATGTTTTCCCTCCCGGCCAATCAGGAAGACCCCATTGGTCGGAAGTCCGAACACCCCATTGGCCAAGAGAAGAAGCGACGGCTGGGGCGCAGAGGAGACGGAGGGGGGAAGCCGCAGCCGTGATCTGCATGGGGTAAATGCGGGGCTAGGTGGGGCTTGGTGGCCAGAGGGCGAGCGAATGAGTGAGATGGAGGGGGGTGGGGGGTGTGGGTATGGTGTGCAGTGGTGGGCTCCATCGACGGGGGAGGGTTAGTGTGAGGTGGCGGGTTGGGGTGACAGGGGGTGTCTGTAGTTAGGTCTGTCTGCCCCCCCGACCGATGAAGCACCAGCCGCCACTGCTTCTGAGACCTGCAATGTGTGGGTGGGGAGTAGGGTCACCACATTTCCAAACTACAATTCAAGGACACCCCCCCTTCAATCAACACCCCCAAAAATCAACTTATGCTGTAACGAATCACAGCACAGTGATTGGACACAAGAGGTGGGATTTATGATTTCTCCAATCACAAGCAAGGGGGCGGGGATTGTGCTCCTCCAGGCATTCCCGGCCAGGATAAGTACTGTCAGTGAGTTAAGCGGTGATGTGGCAGCCTTTTTTGGGGGCATGAGATTGTCCTGGGGGGGGGGGTGGCTATGTCATTTACATTCTGGGACACTGTATTGTCCTGGAATGAAGGTGCCCGGGACAGACCTGCAAAATGCGGGACTGTCCTGGGCAATCCGGGACACGTGGTCACCCTAGGGGGGAGGGAGGGTAAACTTTAGCTCTGGTTGCCTAGGTCAGTGACGGCGAACCTCGGCACACCAGATGTTTTGGAACTACATTTCCCATGATGCTCATGCACTCTGCAGTGTAGTGGAGCATGATGGGAAATGTAGTTCCAAAACATCTGGGGTGCCAAGGTTCTCCATCACTGACCTAGGTAATCTGAGCGGAAGTGAGAACCAATACCTGTCCAAACTAGGTACCCGCTCCCTAAAGAAATGAAAACTCCTAAAGCGGGATAGGAAGGGGGAGGGGTTGGAGGAGATAAAGCAGAACCTCCTTATTTAGGTGAAGTTTTAAGTAAAGAACCGTTGTAGGACACAGAAGTCCTCTATCCCTTGCCCACCACTTATACCATCTTCATGGTGGAGCTTCACAAAGATCTCTCCCCAAAATGCTGGAGAGCAGAAGAGATCACGATGGATCATATCCTTTCCAACTGCACCCAAAACCAATTTTGAGTGATGAAATTTTTGTTAACCCTTTAATTTTTTTTTTTTTAATGACAGAGTTCCCAGATCCTCTAGGAACATTGGACACGGTTGTTATATCGCATGTAAAGCAGGAGCGGCGCTCTGTAGCTCGATGTCGCTGACGTGGAATTATGCCGGGTCTTTCCTCCGGCGCAGAGAAGAATCACTCAGCAACCTGCAAAATCAATTCATTCCCAACTAAAACAGGATCTGACTCAGCGAGCAGAAATCTCCCAACATTATTATTCCTATCAAGTGAAGTAATATCACCAGCGGCTCAGCGGAGAACTCGCCGGATGATATATAGTCATTTCTCCGGAGGGTGAATAGAGAAAGAAGGAAAAGTTTTCTTTGAGCAGAGAAGGAACTCAAACCCATTTGATACATACTTGCAAAACGTTGGTCCCATTGTAAGGCTACGTTCACAACCACACAGGCGGCCCTTTTGCAGACGCGTGGCGGTCCAATGAGAATTAATGGTACTGCAGGGCTGCATGTTTTTAAAAAGCAAGTTCCCGCAACAGACAAATGTAAACCTAGCCATTAACCACTTAAGGCCCGGACCAAAATGCAGGTAAAGGACCAGGCCCCTTTTAGTGATTCGGCGCTGCGTCGCTTTAACTGACAATTGCGTGGCCGTGCGACGTGGCTCCCAAACAAAATTGTCGTCCTTTTTTTTTCCACAAATAGAGCTTTCTTTGACCCGGTTCACACTGGGGCGACTCGTCAGTCACTCAGCTGCCTGGCGAGTCACGTCCCATTGAAGGCAATGGAACCGTTCCAATAGGAGCGACGCAAGTCGCTCCGACTTAGAAAGAGGTTCCTGTACGACTTCGGGGGCGGCTCGGGGCGACCTGCATTGACGACATGCAGAGCCGCCCACGGAGTCGTGCCGCTGGAGTGTCAACCGGCTCTTTTGGTGGTATTTGATCATCTCTGCGGTTTTAAATTTTTGCGCTATAAACAAAATAAGAGCGACAATTTTGAAAAAAAACAACAATATTTTTTACTTTTTGCTAAAATAAATATCCCTCAAAAAATATATACAAAACATTTTTTTTCCTCAGTTTAGGCCGATACGTATTCTTCTACATATTTTTGGTAAAAAAAAAAATCGCAAAAAGCGTTTATCGATTGGTTTGCGTTTACAAAACAGGGGATAGTTTTATTGCATTTTTATAATTTTTTTATTTTTTTTACTACTAATGGCGGCGATCAGCGATTTCTTTTTCGTGACTGCGACATTATGGCGGACACATCGGCCAATTTTGACACATTTTTGGGACCATTGTCATTTTCACAAAAAAAAATTCTATAAAAATGCACTGCTTACTGTGAAAATGACAATTACAGTTTGGGAGTTAACCACTAGGGGGCACTGTAGAGGTTAAGTGTGACCTCATGTGTGTTTCTAACTGTAGGGGGGTGGGGCTGGATGTGTGACATCCTTGATCGTGTTTCCCTATATTAGGGAACAGACGATCAATGACAGCGCCACAGAGAAGAACGAGGAAGGTGTGTTTACACTCTCCCTGTTCTTCAGCCACGGTCCACGGTCGCGGTCACAGAGCTTCGAGACGGAGTCACGGGCGCGCGCCCGCGACCCACGGCTGGGCACTTAAAGAGGACGTACCTGTACGTGCTTGTGCCCAGCCGAGCCATTCTGCCGATGTATATCTGCAGGAGGCGGTCCTTAAGTGGTCAAACAGAACTAAAGCCGCGTACACGCGACCATTTTTCATGTCATTGATTCCTCTCAAGCCTGCCTTGCATACACACGATCGTGATAAAAAATGCTTGAGCAGAGCGTGGTGACGTACAACGTGTACGACGACGCATCTTGGTTTGTGGCTCGGCGCATAGATACGACGGCGCACATTTGTACTTATGTCGGCGTATCTGGAGATAGCGTAAGTGCTTTGTGAATCCGGCTTAGGGTCTGCAGGTGAGTCCTTTGTACACAACAATAGGGCAGAGCTGGGCATCATTAGTAGCATCACTTCACACTGAGATATCAGGACACAGCACAGGACTAAAACTTCAAGGGACAAGGGAATTTAAACTGGGATAGTTGGCAAGTATGAGGCAGCTGCTTTGGGCCCCAGAACAATGACAGGGCCCAGCTGCCCCTTTTTCCCTGCCTTAAAGGCATTGCACAATGCAATGATCCCAGCTGCAATTGCTCTAGAAAAAAAAAAGAATTTATACACACTTTTTCATTATCAATAGGTGTGCATTTATTTTTTTGCAAACGGCGTCTTTAAGGTGCACATTTATCTGTGATAATATCGTCCAGAAATTCTTCTCGGCATTTAATGAGCATTGAGAGACACGTCTCTGCCGGTGACATGTGGATTTTATCTGAGTAATAACCTGTAGTGAAGGAATCTAATAAACAATACTAGTATTTACCGGCAGGTCTGTGCACAGAAAGCGATCCCTTCTGCTCAGGCCGGGTTAGTAATAATTAAAGATATATTAGTTGTGACTGAAATGATATTTCACCGTCCCCGAAGTTCAGTCCGCGGCTGAAGGTAATTCAATTCGCAGATCGCAGATTGACATGCTGGAAGTTGGAAGGAAGTTGGGGGGCTTCCAGATCCGCAGAATTATCCGGCGCGGTATGAGCTTTGCCGCGATCGATATTAGTTCATGTTTTATGACCTACAGATAACTCACTTTGTGAAACGGTTTCATGTAGTAGAGTAGTAAAGGGAAACGGTCACAAATGGGTTCACGCAACAATCCAAAGTTAGTCCTAAAGTGTATGTAAATGCAAATAATGAATTTCTTGGATTTGTTTCCCTTTTGGTTTGTGCTGCAGAGATGTTCTGCATACATTTTCAGGTGATTTTTATCTTAATGCAAGGGTGCTCCTGGGCACTGCCCAGGGGCCCCAGGTACATGGGGGCCCCAGAGTAGTCTTGCATATTGTGCCCACCTGAGACCAGTATTGTGCCCTCCGAAGCAACGCTGTATTCTGGCCTAGGAAGTGAGAGGAAATCTATGCAAATTAAGGGAATCTATTGCCCCCCCCCCAGGCCCTTAGAACTAGTGTCCCCATTCAAAAATTTTAGGGCAGGTCTTAAACAGCAAGAGGTGTGGCTTCAACAGGAAGGGGTGGGTCATATCAAAATGAGGGGGTGCCCAAGTTTAGTCAGGCCTAGGGCAGCACAAAACCTAAATACACTACTGTTCCTGAGCCCAGTATTGTGCCCTCCTGAGCCTAATAGTGTGCCCTCCTGACCCCTCTCTCTGTACTGTGCTCTTTGTGTTAACTAGTCATTGTTTTATGAAATGTTTTCCTTTTGTAAAATCGATTTTATTACAAGTACCGTATATACTCGAGTATAAGCCGAGTTTTTCAGCACATTTTTTTGTGCTGAAAATGCCCCCCTCGGCTCATACTCGAGTCACCTTTTTGCGCCTGATCTTCCGGACTTTGAGGACCCGGTATCTTGCACACATGTAGCCCCACTCTTCTTCTACAAGTGTGCAAAGTTTGTTGTCCGGGGGACCTACGGCCGGGGAGCACCGATTTTTCAAAGCCGGGCACCCCTTCCATAGACTCCAATGTTAAACGGGAATTTCTCCGGTGATTTGGGGACCCGGTACCAGCCAGTCGTAGGTTCCTTGGACTCAGAACTTGACACACATGTAGCCCCATTTTTCCTCTATAAGTGTGCAAAGTTTGTTGTCTGGGGGACCTACAGCTGGGGAGCACCGATTTTTCAAACCCGGGCACCCCTTACATAGACTCCTAATTTCTCCAGTTATTTGGGGACCCGGTACCGGCCAGTCGTAGGTTCCCTGGACCCAGAACTTGGCACACATGTTTGTTGTCTGGGGGACCTACGGCTGGGGAGCACAGGTTTTTCAAAGCTGGGCACCCCTTCCATGGACTCAGTGAGGCATGATGGGCACAGTGAGGCATGGGCACAGTGAGTCATGCACATGGACACAGTGAGGCATGCAGATGGACACAGTGAGGCACAGTGAGGCATGCAGATGGACACAGTGAGGCACAGTGAGGCTTGCAGATGGACACCCTAGGCTTATACTCGAGTCAATATGTTTTCCCAGTGTTTTGTGGTAAAAT
Source organism: Rana kukunoris (assembly GCA_029574335.1). Lineage (NCBI taxonomy): Eukaryota > Metazoa > Chordata > Amphibia > Anura > Ranidae > Rana > Rana kukunoris. Next base: position 318,870,262 of record CM056059.1, on the reverse strand, counting down.
TAGGTGCCTCGCCTTATATTCGGGTCGGCTTATACTCCAGTATATACGGTACTAATGAATATAAGTTTAATTCTATCACCTTTTTATACTTTATTTCTTGAAAGTAGGTGCGTAAGTTGGGGCAAGCTGGTAGGGGCCCCAGTGCATTACTTTGCCCAGGGGCCCATGATGCTTTTAAGACGGCCCTGTAAATTTTTATCATTTTTTTCCCTGACACTTTAAAGCGGTTGTAAACCCTCTAATGATACTTTCACCCACAGGTAAGCCTACATTAAGGCTTACCTGTAGGTATTTGCAATATCTCCTTAAATGACATGGTTAAGGAGATATTTGCAGAAAATCAGGCACCGATGTTTACGACGCATGCGCGTCGTAGACAACGATGCAGGCTCACTGAGCACGCCGGGTCTTGAATAGAAATATGCCGGAAAGCGCCAGGAACGCGCATATGCGCGAGAATCGTGACGTTCCACGCGCATTGGCGGGAGTGACCTCATCGCCGCTCCGGCCAATCACAGTGCCGTAGCGGCAATACCCGGATGTAACCTCTGGGAGCGATGGCTGCGGCTGGAGGGGAAGATGAGGACAGCTTTGGGGGCTTCGATCTAAGGTAAGTAATACATAATGAGCAAAATTTAGATATGAGGCCCCACTCCTCCTATCCAGGCACACAGGAGGGCGGCACGGCCGGGCACTCACTTTCTATCTGGGCGGTCGGCCAGGCTGCAGCACGTGCTTGGTATGGGATCCATCCACCGGAGCTCCTCCTTCCCCTTCAAAGACAGCTGGATAGTTTCCGCCGACAGGCCCGACTCCTTACCTGAATAAACAGCCGGCCCAGACGCGGAGAGGCCAGTTGAGCGGCGCGGGCTGAAGGAGCCCACATGGACTTGCGGACCGATTGGTGCGCATTTTACAGATGGCCACTGGAGCCAGTTGGTCAGTACACATTAGTGATCGAGCACAGGCGAATTAGACAGCCGCGAGGCCCCTGTGAGTGCGAGGCCTTAGGCGGCCACCTAAATTGCCTAATTAGAGAGCCGCCTCTGCTTTCATGAGCGACATTTGTTCAGGTGAGGGATTTCCGTGTGTTCAGGAGGACATATTCAGCAAAAAATAAACATTCATAGTCCATCTAAAACGGAAAAAAATTTAGTTTGTCGATACATACCATTTTTTTCTTTCCTATTGAAAACTGGTTCAGAGAAGCAAAAATGTAGAGATAAAGAAGTGTAACTATCGGCCATCACCTCTCCTGGAGACCATCGTGTGATGGAGAGCACAGTCAGCACATCATTAAGGACCATCTAAAGTTTATTGCTTCCAGGTGAACTTAAGTGGAAATTCATTGGTAGACGGAATCAACTGGTACACCACAGTCCAAATGATTACCTGCGGCAGCGGGAACATCGCAGCAGAACAGAGGTCTGACAAGCCTGTAATTTTCCGCAGGAAGGGGCGCATTGCTGCAGCAGGAGATGAGATGACTATTGTCTTGGCGGGCGCTGAAATATCTTACAAAACAGTTCAACGTTGTTTTGTTTTTTACTGATAAAGACGATGACAGAAGGCATGTGCAGGAAGGAGGGAAGAGGATCCTCCTCGTCACCCTGAGAACCAACAGAAAAATATAATAAAATGTAATATATTTCGTAATGTCTTCCCTTCCACCATCTGATCTTTTCTTTCCTTTCTTCCGTTCATACCTTGTTTCCTGCCTTCCATCTTCCCTCTCTCCTCCCTTCTTTCTTCCTTCCTCCTCTCTTCCTTTCTTCCTTCCTCCTCTCTTCCTTTCTTCTTTCCTCCATCTCTTCTTTCTTTCCTTTCTTTCTTCCTTCCTCCCTCTTTTCCACCTGTTCTCTCCTTCTTTTCCTCCTTCCTTCTTTTCTCCCTTCCTCCCTCCTTTTGTCTTCCTTACCTTATTATCTCATTACCTTCTTACTTTGCTTTCTCCCTTCCTGTGCATAGTGTCACCAGCCAGGGGGGAGATTTCCACCCTGCCCCTCCTGCCAGCCCTCCTCTGCTTCCATCCTCCTTATTTCCTTCCTCTATCCCTCCTTACTACTTTCATCCTTTACCTCCCCCTTTCTTTAGTTCATTTCTTCCTCCCTCCATCTCTTCCTTCTTTGTTGTCTTTCTTTCTTTCCTCTCTTCCCCATTCCTTTTTCATTCCTTCCTTCTTTCTTCACTCCCTCCCTCCTTCCTTCATCCTTTCCCTCCCTTTTTTCTTAGTTCCTTTCTTACTCCCTCCATCCCTTTCTTATTTCCAGTTTACCTTCATTGCTTTCTTCCTTCACTTACTCCTTCTTTCTTTCCTTCCTCCCTCCATCCTTTCCATCGCCCCTTCTTTAGTTCTTTCCTTACTCCCTTGCTCCATCCCTTCCTTTTCTATTGTCTTCCTTTTTCCATATTTTCTTTCCTCCCTTCTTCTTCTCTCCTTCCCTTCTTCTTTCATCCCTTCCTTGCCTCCTCTCTTACTCCCTTGCCCTCCTTATTCACTTCCTTCTCAGGTTCCATTCACAGCCGGTGCAGAAGGACTGTGTTGGGTGGCCATTCTAGCGCAGTCCGACCGCAAGACCCCCCTTCTTTGCTTCTTCCTTCCTTTCTCCTTCATTTCACTCTATGCATTTTCCTTCATTGCGTTGTTCTTCCTTCAGTCCTTCTTTCTCCCTTTCTTTGCATCTTCCTTCCTTCCTCATTCCTTCCTTGCTTCTTCCTTCCTCCCTTCTTTCACCATTCCCTCCTTGCTTCTTCTTTCCTTCCTCATTTCTTCCTTGCTTCTTCCTTCCTCCCTTCTTTCACCATTCCCTCCTTGCTTCTTCTTTCCTTCCTCATTCCTTCCTTGCTTCTTCCTTCCTCCCTTCTTTCACCATTCCCTCCTTGCTTCTTCTTTCCTTCCTCATTCCTTCCTTGCTTCTTCCTTCCTCCCTTCTTTCACCATTCCCTCCTTGCTTCTTCTTTCCTTCCTCATTCCTTCCTTGCTTCTTCCTTCCTCCCTTCTTTCACCATTCCCTCCTTGCTTCTTAACTCCTCCTTGACTCCTTGCTTCTTCCTTCCTTCTTTCCTCCTTACCTACTTGCTTCTTTCTTCCTCCCTTCCTTTCTTCCTCACTTCCTTGCTTCTTCCTTCCCTCCTTTCTTCTTCCTTCCTTCTTTCCTCCTTCCTTCCTTCCTTGCTTCTTTCTTTCTCCCTTCCTTGCTTCTTCCTTCCCTCATTTCTTCTTCTTCCCTTCCTTGCTTCTTCCCTCCCTCCTTGCTTCTTCCTTCCTTCTTTCCTCCTTACCTACTTGCTTCTTTCTTCCTCCCTTCCTTGCTTGTTCCTTCCCTCATTTCTGGTTCCTCCCTTTCTTGCTTTTTTCTTTCTACCGTCCTCCTTCCTTGCATGTTCCTTGCAGATTTATAATTATTTCCAACTGAGAGAGAGAGAGAGAGAGAGAGAGAGAGAGAGAGAGAGAGAGAGAGAGAGAAAATCCATAATCCCCCCTGTCAGAATGAAGCTCTGCCTTGTTTACATAGTAAAATCTTCCAGAGCTCAAGTGGTTAATTTATGTGAAACCTTTATCCCAAAAGTGTTAGCTGGAGTTTGTCTTCAATTTGTTAGTGTATCTAAATCTGCTAGTACATCTAACACTCCCCTCCCACCAGCCTGACAATGCTGCTGTCCAAAAATGCCTCCCATAAGCGTGCACACCCTAATCACCTTGTGCTGTGCAAATACTCTGTCATCAATCCCTTTCTCTGTCTCAAAAGTGAGACATCAGGGGTCTGTTTTGACCCCTGATATTTAGCCAAAAAACCCCAATGGGGCTCCTAAAAAACAAACAAACAAAAAAATTATTATAAAAAAAATGAAATTGTAAAAAAAGTAGTAATAAAAAAATGAAGAAAAAATAAACTGCTGACACCAATCTCTGCCCTACTGGCATTGTCCACTGCTCTACTGAAACCAACCTCTGCCCTACTGACATATACATATATAATATCTCTAGATAGATAGATAGATAGATAGATAGATAGATAGATAGATAGATAGATAGATAGATAGATAGATAGATAGATAGATAGATAGATAGATAGATAGATAGATAGATAGATAGATAGATAGATAGATAGATAGATAGGCAGGTAGGTAGGTAGAGAGAGAGAGAGAGAGAGAGAGAGAGAGAGAGAGAGAGAGATAGATAGATAAATAGATAGATAGAGAGAGAGAGAGAGAGAGATAGATAGATAGATAGATAGATAGATAGATAGATAGATAGATAGATAGATAGATAGATAGATAGATAGATAGATAGATAGATAGATAGATAGATAGATAGGTAGGTAGGTAGGTAGATAGAGAGAGAGAGAGAGAGAGATAGATAGATAGATAGATAGATAGATAGATAGATAGATAGATAGATAGATAGATAGATAGATAGATAGATAGATAGAGAGATAGATAGATAGATAGATAGATAGATAGATAGATAGATAGATAGATAGATAGATAGATAGATAGATAGATAGATGGATAGATAGTTGGAGAGATAGATAGAGAGAGAGATAGATAGATAGATAGATAGATAGATAGATAGATAGATAGATAGATAGATAGATAGATAGATAGAGAGATAGATAGATAGATAGATAGATAGATAGATAGATAGATAGATAGATAGATAGATAGATATACAGTGGAACCTCAGACTACGAGCATAACCCGTTTCAGGAGAATGCTCGTAATCAAAAGTACTCGCATATCAAAGCGAGTTTTCCCATAGAAGTGAATGGAAACGAAAATAATTTGTTCCGCATTGACTTCTATGGCATGCAATATCGCATGCGGCCAGAGGTGGGGGGGGGCGCCGGAGAGCCACGTAAATACTCAGAAAGGCTCGGGGACAGCTTGGCTGAACTCGGAAAACCTTGGAAAGGCTATTTCCACGTTTTTCCAAGTATTTACGAACGGCTCCGATTGGGTCTGCTCGACGCTGGCACCTCCCCCCCCCCCCCCACCTCTGACCAAATGCGGCATTGCAAACCCCATTAGCTTGAATTCTGCTTGTTTTGCAAGACAACACTCGCAAAACCGAGTCAGAATTGTTTTTAAAAAGTTGCTCATCTTTCAAAATGCTTGTTAACCGCGTTAGCCATAAAACAAGGTTCCGCTGTATAGATATAGATATACATGCATGTGTGTTTGAGCTTTGTGGGGAACACCCTAATACAATAGGCTGTGCACAACTATGGTGCCTCCTGTGTGCCTTCATCCAGAGTGGGGGCATTCTAATACAGGAGGTGTGCCAGATTATCAGGTGAAGACAGAGGGGGGGAAAGCCTAAATAAAAAAGAAAACTAATGCAGCCACAACATCGAATGATTGGTAAACTGCAATATATGAAATTTTTGGGTTTGGGTTTAACCACTTAAGGACCGCCTCCTGCACATATACGTCGGCAGACTGGCACGGCTGGGCACATGTACGTACAGGTACGCCCTGTGCTAGTACCCAGCCGGTACTAGCACAGGACCCAATCGCCGCTGGAGTGCGGAGGTCGGTCCCCGGAGGTGAAGAACGAGGAAAGCCGTGTGTAAACACAGCTTCCCCGTTCTTCACTGTTGCGGCGTCATCGATCGTGTGTTCCCTTTTATAGGGATACACAATCGATGACGTCACACCTACAGCCACACCCCCCTACAGTTTTAAACACACATTAGGTTACACATAACCCCTTCAGCGCCCCCTTGTGGTTAACTCCCAAACTGCAAATGTCATTTTCACAATAAACAATGCATTTTAAATACATTTTTTTCCTGTGAAATTGACAATTGTCCCAAAAATGTGTCAAAATTGTCTGAAGTGTCGGCCATAATGTCGCAGTCACGAAAAAAATCACTGATCGCCGCCATTAGTAGTAAAAAAAAAAAAATTAATAAAAATGCAATATAACTATCCCCTATTTTGTAAACGCTATACATTTTGCGCAAACCAACCGATAAACGCTTATTGAGATTTTTTTTTTACCAAAAATAGGTAGAAGAATACGTATCGGCCTAAACCGAGGAAAAATAATATTTTTTTATATATTTTTGGGGGATATTTATTATAGCAAAAAATATTGCATTTTTTTTTCAAAATTGTCGCTCTATTTTTGTTTATAGCGCAAAAAACTAACATTGGCAGAGGTGATCAAATACCACCAAAAGAAAGCTCTATTCGTGGGAAAAAAAGGACGCCAATTTTGTTTGGGAGCCACGTCGCACGGCCGCGCAATTGTCTGTTAAAGCGACGCAGTGCCAAATCGCAAAACCTGGCCGGGTCCTTTAGCTGCCTAAAGGTCCGGGCCTTGCGGCTTCACTGCCCGTTTCCTACTGCGCAATGCGCGAGTCGCGCAACGCTTTGTGAATGGCCGGCTGTCTTCTGGAGCACACACTGGCGCACACACAGGTCCCAGAAGACAAAACGAGGATGAGAAGATCACAGCGGAATAGGAAGTTGCAGATTAGGACGATCTGCCTAGCAACAGCCATTTCTGGTAAGTATAAAAAAAAAAAAGTTTTTTTTTTAGGGTGGACCACCGCTCTAAGTGATGACATCATCAAAGAATATGCAACACTGTAGCCACATGACTTCAATTCTAACCGACCAAAATGCAAAAAAGAAATAAATAAATAACACGGAATGTATTTTTCTTCCCTGAAATCTGAACTGACACATGATTTCGAGGCCATATCGCGTCCATCTGGTGCGTCCGCGGTCAGCGCGGTCTTGTCCCAGCTCGAGAGTGTTGTCGGTAAAAATGCAACTGTTAATTAAACATGAATTGGTACACCGCGCCTCGTGTACGTTGGCAGCGCTCGCCGTTATTCCACTCCGCGCCTCTTCCAGGGACAGCGCTATCTAGAAAAGAGATGGAGGGGGAAAAAAACTTGACGCTAACAAACAAATATAAAAAGAAAAGCCTTTTCCGCTCTGCCATGTGACACTAATTACATCTGATTTCTGGCTGTGGGCAGCGCGGTGAAATGTGGAATCTGCAGAGTCTCCTGTGAGCCGCTGTCAGAAACACAAACACAAACACATTCGCATCCAGAGGAAACAGATGGGTATTAAAGGGGACAAAACCAGCATTATATCTTTTTCTTTTTTGTAATTTCATCATTTGAATTTTATGATAAACATGGTCATGAAAATATGATAGAGCTATCGAGCACAGAAACAACATTGGTGCATAGATAAAGCCTGTAGGGTCTCCATCAGGGGGGTACGGGCAGGCCTGTATTTCCCACAAGGCCACCAAGGCCAGGCCTCGGGGCGGCAGGGTGCCAAGGGGCGGCAGTGGCATGGAGTCCCCCGATGGCCGTAACATACAGATAAGGGCGGTAAGTTGCTGTGTGGGGGAATTGAGTGGGGGAAGCCGCTCGCTCGTTGACGATGTCGCCAAAATCACTTGTCAAATGTGTGCTGCTGTCCGTCCTCCCCTCCCCCCACATACCTCTCTCTGCTTGCTCTGCCTTCGGGACTCCTCCGTCCTCCCCCCAGCCGCCGAGTCTGTCTCCTGTCCCTGCCTCCGATGTGCACAGTGAGAGGGGTGAGCTGTGCTCTTCTCAGCTCAGCTGTGACAGGAGTTCTAGCACAGTGCTAGGACTCCTGATTTGGAGGTGACAGGGTCAATAAAGAGAACCTGTCACCTCCAATTGCTATCGCACAGGGAATTGTTTTCTCCTGTGTGATAGCAATAAAGTTAAGTGAAAAAAAAAATGATAAAAAATAATAATTAAATTAAAAAGTAATTAAAAAGTAAAGAATAAGACAAATAGTATTCAAAATAATAAGAACATTACACAAAAAGAAAAACAAGTAAATGTGAAGCTACAAAAAAAAAAAAAGTGTAAAAAAAGTAAAAAAAAAAAAAAGAAACCAAAAATATTTGAACTAACCGTGCCGCCCCTGTCCCCTCCGGTTGCCATTCTCCGTTGATTGGGGGGGGGGGAGGTGGTTCAGTTGGCAGGGAGGGGGTGCATTCTGGAACCTGGCCTTGGGGCGGCAGGGAGAGCAATTCCGGCCTTGGGTACAGGTATTACACCTGTAAGGGGCACTGCTGGCCCCCCTCCCGTTTTTTCTTTATTCTTTGTTTAATTTTTATTTATTTTTTCACTTGTAAGGGTCCCGATGGTCCCCAGCGCCCTTTCCTGTTTACATTTTTTATTTATTTTGCATTACACCTGTAAGGGGCCCAATGGTCTCCAGGGCCCCTTACAGGCCCTGCCAGCCTCCCTCCTGTTTAAATGTTTTTATTTTTTCTGCATTACACCTGTTAGGGGCCCAATGGTGATGGCTGCCCTGCTTGGCACCCCAGATGTTTTGTAATTACACTTCCCATGATGCTCCACTACACTGCATGAGCATCATGGGAAATGTAGTTCCAAAACATCTGGAGGTTCGCCATCACAGGCATTATTACATCATGACGGAGGAGAAAACATAACAGTTTTGAGACTTTGACATGTGTTAGTAAAACTGTATCATCGCAACTACTAAGGGGTCTATGTATAAAATGTTTGTTGCCTGAATGTGACAAATATCTGCACATTTTGAATGAAAATCACTGTATTTTCTCTAATTTATGTAGTTCCTATATCAACACTGCCACCTAATGGCCATCATGCATTTTTTTTACCCAGAAATACCTCAATCTGGGGAAAAGAATACAATATGGCCACTAGGTGGGGCTGACGATATAGGAACTACATATAAACTAGTGGCTAGATTCAGGATGGAGAGCGTACCTGTGTGCGGGCGTAACGTATCCGATTTACGATATGCGAAAAATGGGCTGGCGTATCCGTGCGTAATTCAAATAGGGCAGGTAGGGGGCGTGCTGTATATAAATTAACACTGACCCACATAAATGACGCGCCGAACGTACTGCGCATGCGCCGGCCGTTAACGTATCCCAGTGCGCATTCTCCTAATCACGTCACAAATAGTCATTGAAAATTACGTGAACGTAACTTACGCCCATCCCTATTCTGAATCGGCTTACGCAAACGACGTAAACGACGTACAATACGACGCTGTCCCGACGTCCATACTTAACATTGGCTGCGCCTCATATAGCAGGGGTAACTTAACGCCAGACTTACGCTTATGCAAACGACGTAAAATACGACAACCGGGCGCAAGTACGTTCATGAATCGGCGTATCTAGCTCATTTGCATATTCGACGCGTAAATCGACAGAAGCGCCACCTACCGGCCAGTGTAAATATGCAACTAAGATACGACGCGTAAGAGACTTATGCCGATTGTATCTTAGCTAAATTCCGGACGCCTGTCTTTACACGCACATGAACTTTAATGACATCCAAGTCTTAGTCCGTAGGGTTCAATATTGAGTTGGCCCCACCCTTTGTCAGGGAAATAGCCGAGACGGCGTGCCCAGACGGCGTGAACAGACGCACATAGGCGGACACGCATGCTGTGACTGTGTGGCCGCACCCCCTGGCCTATTTAAACCTGTCACTGGCGCATACAGGTTGCTTGACAGACGTCTAGGTGCAGAGCTACGCAGCCACGGGGTGAATTTATCCTAAATAACCATCCTGGGCATATTTAATCCTGCCTGCGAACCCTATTATCAGCTATAGCAGATGATGACAGGGAAAAAACAATCAGGACTCCAATACACAAAGGAAACACCCATTAAGAACGCCGGAGTGTCCGCACATGTGGCAGGGAACTCCAGCATGGCGACGCAGACCTCCGACACCAATCCAGCACTTACGGAGCATGCTAACTTTATGGCCCTGATGCAGGCGATCACCGGCTGCCAGACTAGCCTTACATCTAAGATTGATTACCTACAACTGGAGATGTCCCTAATGAGGAAGGACTATGACAAAATCCGCGGCCGGATGGCTGAGGCAGAGCGCCGGGGGCGCCACGGAGGACTCAGTGCAGAACCATTTGGCCACCCTGCACTCCGTTCAAGTGAGGCTGAAACACCTTGAATCCAGGGCTGAAGATGCCGAAAACCGTAATCGGCGTAACAACCTTCAGATCATAGGCTTGCCGGAGAGAGTGGAGGGGTCTGACGCCCCAGCCTATATCGAGCGCCTTCTCTGCACGCTCTTCCCGCAGGCGGCCTTCTCGTCTAACTTCGTAGTGGAGAGGGCTCACAGAATGCTGCCTACCCGTGGGCATACAGACTTGCTGAGCCCTTAGGCTCACACAGCAAACCCCAAAGGGCTACGTGTGGCATTGGACCTCAGGTTGGGTTAGAGTTTAAATCTACCTAAATAATTGGCAAAAAATATATCTGTGGTGACATCCTCATCTGTTATAAAGGTTTGGAGAGCCGGGTCTCAGTTGTATCGTAGATGAAAAGTTTGTTCTGACTAGGCTTTAAAAAAAAAAACATCTCCCTTGCAGCAAAGCCGAGGCTTTATACAGACTTGAAATTTCATATTTACTGTCCTGTAATAAGGAATATGACAAGAGGCCGCTCAGAGAGACTCAGTCCTGGAGACCGGTAGATCCGACAGCTACGGCCCTATTAATCCGGCATCATAAGGAAAATATTTGTCTTAGAAATAGCCCCGGCTGAAAGTTTTTGTGCAAAAGCACCATCAATCTCCTACACTTGTGCTGCAAGCTGAAAGATGGATGTTATGAAAGGCACTCAATGTTTCCACCTGGAACTCAAACAAAGAGTTTTCCTAGAGTTTCGGAAAGGATAAGCATTAAAGGGCAACTCTGGAAAAAAAACTCAACAAACCTTCAAAACATTTTATACAAATGCTGTTTAACCTGCCAAACTATTTGTAAATTAATACAGCCGTGAGATATTCCCCCCAGCAGCTATTTTCACTGCATGCCACAAAGAGGGTGACATCTCTTTTCATGTTCTGCCTGTTCGTGATGATAATGTCATGTCTCATGAAGCATGAGGTTCTGGTATTGGGACCTCTTGGTGCAGTAAAGTTAGACTAGGGTTTCGCAGCCTTTTAATTCCAGAGGAATCCCAGGTCTCAGAGAACACCTGCTAAAATAATTCACCTGGGTTCATTAGAATGAACGTCCCTTATGGTGATGGTTAGTGGGAGCAAAAACCCACCTTACTGTGCGGTTCAAAATGTCACCCTTACAGACAGCTTTGATGTCATGCCAATGGCTCTGCCAAGTGGTTTTGGCCCTGGAACTATGCACTGGGAAAGACTATGGCACAGAGACGTGGGTGGCTGCCTGTTGGAGGCAGGGATGCACCACGAGGTAGTGAACCCAATAGCAGACTGCTGCGGAAGGACCACAGAATGGATATGGGGGAAGTGGTTCACTGGGGTATAAACAGGCATCCTACAGGAAACTAACCAAAGATTCCCCAGGGCGTGGAGTCTAAGATCCAGTATTAACCAGAGCCTCTAGTGGTGAGGATGGCCTTCGCTGCAACTGGATCCAGGTTGCGGCCCCTGGAGTCCCCTAGGTCACGCTCCGTAGGGAGAATGGAGAAGTAGCCACTCAGGACACAAGGAATAGTGAAGGGTAAGCCGGGGTCGGGGCAACAAGCAGATGAGGATAACCAAGGGACAGGCCAAGGGTCAGGATCACAGGCAAACTGGAGTAGTCGTAGACAAGCCAAAGTCAGTACACAGAGATATTAACGTAGCACACGGCAATCAGGAACACAAAGCTAACACACAACGTTGATCAGCAAAGAAGACCTGCAGTGCACTAGTTAATATAGAGTTCCTGGGATGGCCTGGGGTGGAGCCAAACAGGGAGAAGAGATGATAAAAGGCAGCCAGATAAGAGAGTCGGGCACATGGATGAGAAGGTAAGCTGCCAGACATTATTGCATATCCATGACAGTGGGTGTCAAACTTTTTTTTCAATGTGGGTCACATCAGCCAGGGACCATCTTTTCTCAATGCAACTCCATCATCCTCATCCCCTACCCAGATTCATCCATCCCTCTCCACACTGTATCCCCATCCCCACCCAGCATCATCCATCCCTCTCCACATTGTATGCCCATCCCTGCCCAGCATCATCCATCCCTCTCCAGGATTCTGGGCGGGGATGGGCATACATTGTGGAGAGGGATAGCGATAATTCTGGGTGGGGATGGGGATACATTGTGGAGAGGGATGGATAATTCTGGGCAGGGATGGTGATACATTTATTTTTGAGGTGGCGGGGTGGAATCCTGGGTGAGTTCCAACACTTTTTTTCCCCAGGACTTGACCCCTGCATATTCCCCACCCTGACCCCTGAAAAAACATATATTTGGACTCCTGATTTGAGTGCGGCACTCCATTCTTTGTCTCCTGAAAGCCCATCCTGTCCATAACAAATAAAATTATGTCTGGAGCTCCACTTTACCTGAAATATGTTCAAATTTAACTTACACCATAAAAACAAAAAAAATCTTTGCATTGGACAGGAGGATTATAAGTGTCACACATCATAGGAATGAAGCGGGGGGGAGGTTGGCATATTCTGTCATGTCGGAATATTTTCACACAGCTGTAAGTGCGTCCCGCTGGGGCCTTCTGATCAAAACAGTTTGAATGCCTAAAGTACTCGGGAGAAACACAATAAAAACACAAACAGATGGTATTAACTCAACCAGTTTTCCCTGTCTTATCGGGGAAGACTGAGGCGGTTTCTGCCGGTCAAAGAGGACAAGTATGTAGACAAGTTACTGAATGATCTACATGGTACTGCAATATTAAATCAATTATAAAACTATCTATAAAAAAAAAAGGAGCAAAAAGCAAAATGAACTGTACAAATACATATAGATAAAGCAATTATTGTACTTGCCATAAGATTTGTAATGTTTTAAGTCTTGTGTTCCCATGATCCTGCTGTGCTGGCAGGCATCAGGAGAAGATGTGAGCCAATGGGCAGAACAACGTTTATTACCAGCAGGCTGTGTACATTGTGCAGACATACGTGCAGGCACATGGGCACACATGCCTAATTCTAGTCTTGGCACCAGACCAAGTCAGGAAGCTGCTGGATGGTCTTCAGCTGTTATTCAAAAACTTGAACCCTAAATCTGCTTTCCCGTTGTTGACCTGGCCTCCCCTTGTCCACTCTCTTCCTTCCCGCTACTAACCTTGGCTGGTCACTGTCCACGGCTTATGTCTGTTGATGTTCTCCTGTGACCTTGGCTAGCCTCCTGACCATGGCTTATCTCTACTGATTTCCAGTTTTTCAATTTTATTTTAATTGGTTTTTTTTTGTTTGTTTTTTTAACAATGTATCCTTTTAATTACCATTCCTAAAATCTTTATTTTACAAATTAACATTTTATGCATGACAAGGGATTCCAAGAGCACTAAAGGTTAGCTAATAAGACAATGGTAGCTGTAGGGATCTCCTTTCAAATGACTCTTTCCACTCATTCATTGGTGTATGTAAACTTTAGCTTTAGCTATTGATCTCTGTCATAAATGAGTTTTATTCAACAGAGCAACTGAGGAGATATATAAGAAAGAATATGGAAAGGATACTAAAGCTCCCCCTGCTGTGTCAAAAGGAGAACACAAAATCATCAAGTCTAATCCCACCAGAGAGTTAAAAAATGGCTGCTAGAGGGAGAACCTGTTAACATGCTTTTTAATACTGCCTGTGACCAAACAAAAGAAGCGAAAATTACTTCAGCAATTGTACTTGTTTGAACCCCTACAATCATCACTCCAAGAAGAACACTTGGGAGAGTTTCCCTTTAAGCCGCCGGCACCCCGGCAGAAAACCCACTGCTTTCAGTTAATAAAACATTTACTGATTATTAATCAGTGCTGCGGCGCTGAGAATCCTGAACAGCTCATTGACGTGAGATATGTACATAAAGCAGTGCCGGTGATGGGAGATTAGGAATTCGTCCTCGGGGCGGATGTGATTTTAATCACTTGGGTAGACTGGGAATCACATGGCGGATTAGGGTTGCCCTGGGGGAGCTATACAGGCCCTGGCGGGGGGGGGGGGGATTCGGTAGTAGGGTAGCCTTACCAGAGACAGAGCAGATGTGATTGACACCTCCGCTGCCTGCTACGGCGCTTCCATGTGCCCATCTTATCCTCAATGACTGGCACAAATTAACCAGCTCTGTCCCATGAACTTGCTGGGAGATACAACAAATACTTATAAAAACATAAAAAGTGTTAAAATTATAAAAGTAGATGTAAACCATTCAGTTTGCCAAAGCACTGTGTATCATAAACAATTTCCTTTTTTTGCAATTTTTTTTGTTCTCCTCCAGCCTTTGTCAGCCACTTCCTGCTTTAACGTTGGCTGTTCTGGACTGGCTTCCCAATACTGCAACTGGTTTTCGGCAGGGTGACAACGCAGATTAGCAATTTGGAGGCAATTTCCTCCCATAACAAGAAGTGACACTCTCAACTACTCCCACACTTGTGAGAGCGACCTCAGCCTCAGCTCCTCCCAATAGAAACCCACCCTTGACACGTTTCACCTCGCTGCTGGGGCTTAGTCAGAGGTGACCTGTATGGCTGAGGCAGGGGGCAGGGAGAAACACGATGGGGTGTGGCTGTCATGAGAAGCTGGGGCTGAGGACACTCTCCACTACTCACAGACATGTGAGAGTGACCTCAGTGTCAGCTCCTCCAGATAGACACACACTCCGACGTCTTTCACATCACCCCTTGGACTTAGTCATAGAGGTGACCTGTATAACTGAGCCTGGGGGGCAGGGCTAAACACAACGGGGGCATGGCTATCTGGAGAAGCTGGGGCTGAGGACCCTCTCCACTACTCACACACTTGTGAGAGTGACCCCATCGTCAGCTCTTCCAGATAGACACACACCCCCCCCCCCCATGTGTTTCACCTCACCCCTGGGGCTTAGTCATAGAGGTGACCTGTATGACTGAACCTGGGGGGCAGGGCGAAACACAACAGGTGCATGGCTATCTGGAGGAACTAGGGCTGAGGACACTCTCCACTACTCACAGACATGTGAGAGTGGCCTCAGCCCCAGCTCCTCCAGATAGACACCCACACTCGACATGTTTCACCACGCCTCTGGGGCTTAGTCAGAGGTGACCTGTATAACTGAGCCTGGGAGGGCAGGGTGAAACACAATGAGGTGTGGCTATCTGAAGGAGATGGGGCTGAGGACACTCTCCACTACTCACACACTTGTGAGAGTGACCTCAACCTCAGCTCCTCCAGATAGACACCTACCCTTGACACGTTTCACCCCGCCTCTGGGGCTTAGTCATAGAGGTGACCTGACCTGGTATGGGTACCCATCTAATCAAAAAAGTTTCAAAAAGTAAGAGGAACAGGGAACAGTTTTTGACAAATCCTTCAATCCTACTTGCATTCAAGCCTTCAAAATGGGCACTTTTGATTTCTCCTGTTCGGCTCCCATAGACTTCAATGGGGTTCGCTGTCCAGGTTGATGGGCACAGTGACGTCACAAGTCCAGCCCCGCCCCCCTAAGTTAGAAACACACATGAGGTCACACTTAACCCTTACAGTGCCCCCTAGTGGTTAACTCCTAAACTGCAATTGTCATTTTCACAGTAACCAGTGCATTTTTATAGAACTTTTTGCTGTGAAAATTGTCCCAAAAATGTGTCAAAATTGTCCGATGTGTCCGCCATAATGTCGCAGTCACAAATAAAATCGCTGATCGCCGCCATTAGTAATTATTAATAAAAATGCCATAAAATTATCCCCTATTTTGTAAACGCTATAAATTTTGCGCAAACCAATCGTTAAACGCTTATTGCGATTTTTTTTACCAAAAAATATGTAGAAGAATACGTATCGGCCTAAACTGAGAGAAAAAATAAAACATTTTAAGTATTTTATTGGGGATATTTATTATAGCAATGTAGCGCTTACCCCCGAAGGAGCCGCTGGTTGTTGTTTGGGATCGGCGTATTAAGTTACCTTGTGATGTGTCTAGGGGTAGTAGCAGTGAGTAGTAGCAGTGAGCGAATGTCCAGTCACCAGATGGGTTTTCAAATGCTTTATTCCAGGGCCCAACAACGGCCAACATCAACAGAGGATAGGACAGGTTGATGAAGCAAATAGAGAACAGTGTAGTAGATCAGTCCTGCTCTCAGTAGTAGTAGGTATAGTTCGTCGCCACTCTCGCCAGAGTGGGTAAAGCGCCGCCGGACAGACCCCCGTTACAAGCCCGGCAGCCGGAATGTCACTTTTGAGTTGCTGGGAGGAACAGGTCCCTATGACAGACCTGGCTCGGGCCTCTTCCACAGGCCTAGTGCTTCAACACTCAAGAGAACAATTCGGATTGAGCGAATCCTCCCAGTAAATGCAATGAAAGGGGTCACCGGCTGACAGCTGTCATGTACCTGTCAATTCCAGTAACCAGATCCCCGATGGTTCGTTCCAGCCCCTTCGGATAACCTGCCTCCGGGTTCTCCTCAAGCCGATCCCCCACCGAACGGCACACAGCCTGGGATCTTCTCAGTAAGATTGGGGACCAAGTAAGTCACTGGGGCCCCCATTGACATCCAGATTGGTCTCCATAGAACAGGTGGCTCTGGCCAGGTGGTCCGTGGATGCGCGCACCCTGAAGGTGGATGCCGCACCTGGAACATGGACCCCGCACAGAGAAAAAGAACCGACCACCGACCCAGAACACGCGGCAGCTGCCGCAGATATACCCCTCCCCAGCATTCCCAGCGAGAGAAGAACTCCTCCAACTGGCCGCCGGAGAAAAGTGGCTCCGCCAGAACCCCTCTAGCGCCCACTGCCGCCCAGGGGTGTAATCACACCCCTGTGCTGCAGACCGACCCAAAGACAGTTCTGAAATAGCAGCAGCCTGCAATTTGACAAATTGTGAATGAGAGCAAATTAAACTCTCCCATTCGCCCGCTAACTTTAGCTTAGTGCCCATACTGAAAGTAAGGGGGCGCTACAGCAAAAAGTAAAAAATATTGAATTTTTTTCAAAATTGTCGCTCTATTTTTGTTTATAGCGCAAAAAATAAAATCCGCAGAGGTGATCAAATACCACCAAAAGAAAGTTCTATTTGTGGGGGAAAAAAGGACGCCAATTTTGTTTGAGAGCCACGTCGCACGACCGCGCAACTGTCAGTTCAGGGGCAAGGTCCTTAACCTGCATAATAGTCCGGGGCTTAAGTGGTTAAAGCTTATAGGATTGGGTTTAATTAAACATAACTAACCTAACAATTTATACTTCTCCAGTGTGCGTGTCGGCATCACCTCTGGACTTGTTTGCATTGATTCATAAGACACCCAAAAAATTGAACTGCAGAGTCTAGAACGATCGGACACCGGAGTCCGTATTCATTCCGATGCGGCGCACCGCAGCAAAAGTTGGGAAGATGCAGGGATGAGAAAATCACAAATTATTACAGGACTGCTGGGCCCCGCAGTGTCTGTACAGAATATGAATTTGTCTGCACACCTGGAGCGAGTCGATGCGACACACAGACCTGCCAAATTATTTGTGAGACGTGAAAAGCTGCACACTTTCCTCATGTATAGAAAATTTGTTTCTTAGAAGAAAATAATATCACTGATCACATAAGGAGCAGACAGCAAGAAAAGCCGTGTCCGAAGTTCGCACAAAGCATTTACGGCAAAGTCAGAATGCCAAATGACAATGAGGATCTCGGAGAGGCACACGGGGATCTCGTGGGAGACAGAAGGAAAGAATATGCTGTTCTGTTGGTAAAACTTAGTTTTAAAAAAGAATCCTAAAGTTCAAACTTTTTTCTTATTTTGGTTTTAGATGAAATGTGGAATGGTTGGAACACTATAATGTCAAAAGTATTGGGACCCCTGTCTTTACACACACATGAACTTTAATGGCATCCCAGTCTTAGGCCCCGTACACACGGCCGAGGTTCTCGCTGAAAACCAGCGAGAACCTCGCTGGAATGCACATTCCAGCGAGGACCTCGGCC
This sequence comes from Rana kukunoris, assembly GCA_029574335.1. Lineage (NCBI taxonomy): Eukaryota > Metazoa > Chordata > Amphibia > Anura > Ranidae > Rana > Rana kukunoris. Next base: position 318,852,339 of record CM056059.1, on the reverse strand, counting down.
GTGTGTACGGTCTCAGCGAGCTTCCCGTCGGGAAGCCCGTCGAGCCGAAATAGAGAGCACGCTCTCTATTTCCTCGACGGCCCGCCTGGAAGAATGGCTGGTTGCCATTCCCGACGGGCGGGTCACCGAATCCGACGGCCGGGAGAGAACCTCGACGGGCGGAACGATGTGTTCTGCCCGTCGAGGTTCTCTGCCGTGTGTACGGCACCTCAGTCTGTAGGGTTCAGTATTGAGTTGCCCCACCCTTTGCAGCTATAACAGCTTCAACTGTTCTGGGAAGGCCGTCCACAAGGTTTAGGAGTGTGTCTATGGGAATGTTTGACCATTCTTCCAGAAGAGCATTTGCCTTTTCCTTTTTTTTTTTTCTTATCCTTTTCTTTTTCTGTGAGGGTGTTACCTGCTTGTTGTTGTTCACCTATAATGTGAGGATGTCACCAGCATGTTGATGTTCACCAGTAGGGTGGGGATGTCACCAGTTGGTTGATGTTCACCAGTAGGGTGAGGATGTCACCAGTAGGTTGATGTTCACCTGTAGGGTGAGGATGTCACCAGTAGGTTGATGTTCACCTGTAGGGTGAGGATGTCACCAGTAAGTTGATGTTCACCAGTAGCCTGGGGATGTCACCAGTAGGTTGATGTTCACTAGTAGGGTTAGAATATGACCAGCATGTTGATGTTCACCAGTAGGGTGAGGCTGTCACCAGTAGGTTGTTGTTCACCAGTAGGGTTACAATATGACCATCATGTTTATGTTCACCAGTAGTGTGAGGATGTAGGGTGCCCACGTGTCCCGGATTTCCCAGAACTGTCCCACAATTGACATGTCTGTCCTGGGTCCCGGGCACCTTCATTCCGGGACAATACAATGTCCCGGAATGAAATAGAGGACACAGCCACCCCCTACTAACTAATAACTACATTTCCGGAGCTGGTTGCTAGGGCCGGCTCTGCCTGGCATCTTGTAACCAGTGACAATTTACTCTCAGACAGGGAGACTGGGAGCGAGGTCTGCGCCTAGTGCAGCACTGCTGTCCCCACACACCTCGGCACCTCCTCCTTCTCCGGCAGCCAGCTCCAAGCAGCAGGGACTGGTGTGATCTTCACTCTCCAGATAGTAACACCACTCTTTTCTTTCTATGCGCATGGCTCATGCAGAGGAAGTGACAGCAGCACTGCATCTGGTGGCAGGCTATGTGTGGCAAGTGGCATTGCATCTGGTGGCAAGTGGCACATTCACCTGACAAATAACCCCATCAACCCAGAGACTACATTTCCCCTCACCCCCCATATTTTTGGGGGAAGGTGAGAAAGGGGGTGTGTCCCTAAATGGGAGTTTTTAAATGTAGTCACCCTATGAGTGTGTCCCCAGCATGCTGATGTTCATCAGTAGTGTGGGGGTGTCACCAGTATGTTAATGTCTACCAGTAGTGTGGGGTTGTCATCAGCATGTTGGTGTTGTTCGCCAGTAGTGTGAGGATGTCACCAGCATATCACCAGGATGAGGATATCACCAGGATGAGGGTGCCACCAGCATGTTGATGTTCTTCATTAGTGGGGGGGGATATCACCAGCATGTATTTTCACCAGTAGGGTGAGGGTGCCACCAGCATGTATTTTCACCAGTAGGGTGAGGGTGCCACCAGCATGTATTTTCACCAGTAGGGTGAGGGTGTCACCAGCATGTTGATGTTCTTCATTAGTGGGGGGGGGGGTATATCACCAGCATGTATTTTCACCAATAGGGTGAGGGTGCCACCAGCATGTATTTTCACCATTGGGGCGAGGGTGTCACCAGCATGTTGATGTTCACCAGTAGGGTAAGAATGTCACCGGCATGTTGATGTTCACTAGTAGTGTAAGGGTGTCACCAGCACGTTGATGTTCTTCAGTAGTAGGGGGGGGGTATCACCAGGATGAGGGTGTCACCAGCACGTTGATGTTCTTCATTAGTGGGGGGGGGGGGTATCACATTCTTGCCGAACCTTAGCTCATCCCAATTCCCAGTTCTTTAAAGCACAGGTTGGGAGGCGGGGCTGTGACACCGAATCTGCAGAGGCATGTATTACTGTATATTCCATTCATCCTTTGCAGATAAAACAATTCCCAGATCTCTTTTTCCAATCCTGCATTTAACTCTTGGGATGGAGTTGCCCTTTAATGAATATGTTGTGCGATTCTCGCTCATGCCAGATCTGTAGCGTGTTTTTTCTTTCATCATAATAAACTCCTATTTTACAGGAACAGATGGTTAATAAGGAAAGAAAATCACACCCTTTCATGCTTGACAAGCATTTGATTCCAATCCAAAATCTTTCATGCCGTATTACAGGCACGCGGAAACTGTACCAGCTATAAATTGCCAATTGAAATCTGAAGGCATGACTGGTGGCTGTCATTACGCCGCCATCGCCGAGCTAAACAAACACCAAACTTGCAGAATGAACCTCGCATTGAAATGTTAACAAACCCTAATCAGGCGCTCCGTATCCCCGAAGAGTTGGGAGGGGTGAAAAGATACGTTTTATGTAAGAAATGAATCAATTTTTACCCGCTTGCTGCCATTCGTTCTTGAACTGCGTTGTTGCCTCTTATTGATGGCTTCAAAGTCACTGCGTGAGTGTTGGAGGGTTTATAAAGGAGAGAAAATTAGGCTTATAACTTGGAGCGGTGTGATTTAAAGGAGCTCGAAAAAATCTTTATGGGTGACTTAGTGGTTAGCACTTCTGCCACGCAGCACTGAGGTGCTTGGTTCAAATCCTGGTCAGCACCCTATCTGCATGGAGTTTGCATGCTCTGCCTGTTTATTCGTTAGTTTTCTCTGGGAGGTCTGGTTCCCTCCCACATTCCACATTCCCTGCATGTGAGATAAAGACATTAGATTGTCAGCTTCCTGCTCAGCTCCAGCATCCCTTCAACAGGGTCTTTGTTAAAAAAAACGAATTTGGAACTAAACAAATTGCCTACCAATCACATGACCACTGTGATTAGCGGTCACGTCGGGAGCCAACCCCACGGGGCGACATCAAAAATAATTTGACATGTGCAGAAAGAAAACATTTGTTTCGTTTTGATTCCTAATTTACATAAATGTATTTGGTTTCATTTCATTTCATTTTCGGAAATTCGTTTCATTTAATCAAGTTTGCATCAATTCAAATTTCCTGAATTCTGAAAATTCAAATCGATTGGAATTCCATTCAAAATCTAATTTATTTCCCCACCTCCGCCCAGCATCATCCATCCCTCTACACAATATATCCCCATCCCCGCCCAAGATCCTGGAGAGGGATGGATGGTGTGGGGGGCGGGGATGGGGATATATTATGGAGAGTGATGGATGGTGCTGGGCATAGGTGGGGATATATTGTGGAGAGGGATAGATGGTGTTGGGCGGGGATGGGGATATATTATTGAGAGGGATGGATAGTGCTGGGCGGAGGTGTTGATATATTATGGAGAGGGATGGATAGTGCTGGGTGGAGGTGTTGATATATTATGGAGAGTTATGGATTGTGCTGGGCGGAGGTGGGGATATATTGTGGAGAGGGATAGATGGTGCTGGGCAGAGGTGGGGATATATTATTGAGAGGGATGGATAGTGCTGGGCGGAGGTGTTGATATATTATGGAGAGGGATGGATGGTGCTGGGCATAGGTGGGGATATATTGTGGAGAGGGGTGGATAGTGCTGGGTGGAGGTGGGGATATATTGTGGAGAGCGATAGATAGTGGTGGGTGGAGGTGTTGATATATTATGGAGAGGGGTGGATAGTGCTGGGTGGAGGTGGGGATATATTATGGAGAGGGATGGATGATGCTGGGCGGAGGTGTTGATATATTATGGAGAGGGATGGATAGTGCTGGGTGGAGGTGTTGATATATTATGGAGAGTTATGGATTGTGCTGGGCGGAGGTGGGGATATATTGTGGAGAGGGATAGATGGTGCTGGGCAGAGGTGGGGATATATTATTGAGAGGGATGGATAGTGCTGGGCGAGGTGTTGATATATTATGGAGAGGGATGGATAGTGCTGGGCGGAGGTGTTGATATATTATGGAGAGGGATGGATAGTGCTAAGTGGAGGTGGTAATATATTATGGAGAGGGATGGATTGTGCTGGGCGGAGGTGGGAATATATTGTGGAGAGGGATAGATGGTGCTGGGCGGAGGTGGGGATATATTATTGAGAGGGATGCTGGACGGATAGTGTGGGTGGAGGTGGGATATATTATGGAGAGGGATGGATAGTGAGTGGAGGTGGATGGAGAGGGATGGAGCTGGCGGAGGTGTTGATATATTGGGCTGGGCGGAGGTGGGGATATATTATTATTGGACGGAGTGTTGATATATTATGGATGGATAGTGCTGGGTGGAGGTGGGGATATATTGTGTGATGGATAGTGCTGGTGCTGGGTGGAGGTGGGGATATATTATGGAGAGGGATGTGGGGGTGTTGATGGATAGTGCTGGGTGGAGGTGTTGGAGAGGGATATGGATGCTGGGCGGATGTTGTGGAGAGGGATAGATGGTGCTGGGCAGAGGTGGGGATATATTATTGAGAGGGATGGTGGGGATAGTGCTGGGCGGAGGTGTTGATATATTATGGAGAGGGATGGATAGTGCTGGGTGGAGGTGGTAATATATTATGGAGAGGGATGGATTGTGCTGGGCGGAGGTGGGGATATATTGTGGAGAGGGATAGATGGTGCTGGGCGGAGGTGGGGATATATTGTGGAGAGGGATAGAGTGCTGGGCGGAGGTGGAGAGGGATGGATAGTGCTGGGCGGAGGTGTTGATTTATTATGGAGAGTGATGGATAGTGCTGGGTGGAGGTGGGGATATATTATGGAGAGGGATGTATGGTGCTGGGCGGAGGTGGGGATATATTGTGGAGAGGGATGGATGTGCTGGGCGGAGGTGGGGATATATTGTGGAGAGCGATAGATAGTGGTGGGTGGAGGTGGGGATATATTATGGAGCGGGTGGATGTGCAGGGCGGAGGTGGGGATATATTATGGAGCGGGTGGATGTGCAGGGCGGAGGTGGGGATATATTGTGGAGAGGGATGGATAGTGCTGGGTGGAGGTGTGGATATATTGTGGAGAGTGATGGATAGTGCTGGGTGGAGGTGGGGATATATTATGGCGAGGGATGGATGGTGCTGGGCGGAGGTGGGGATATATTGTGAAGGGGGATGGATGGTGCTGGGCGGAGGTGGGGATATATTATGGAGAGGGATGGTTAGTGCTGGGCGGAGGTGTTAAAATAACAATGGGTGCACCGAAGGACTCAGTCAGATGGCCAGTCGGCAAGCCCTGGGGAATGTTGGTGGTCAGGTCCCGGGGGGCCCAGGCCTGAAGCTGTGTAAGGGGCCCAACATTTCTGATGGCTTCCCTGCTTGCAGCAGTAAAGTTTATGTGCTGATAAAAAGCACATTGACAGGAGAAGGGAGCAGAATGATGAGCTCATCAGTGTGCTGCTTCTCCTTCTCTGTCCAATCACAGGCTGTGGGCGGGTCCCAGACAGTCTGAGTTCACAAGAAGGGTGTTTTTAATGGTGCTGGACAGCAGACTGAGGACATCTAGTGGCAGAAAAGCAGTAATGCTGCTGAATTACTGCAAAGAAAAACAAGTATTTTTCCCTTCCTGTTCTCTTATGTGTATTTAGTCCGGAAAACAATGTATTGTACAACGTCGGAGTTTTGCCACTTTTCCACGGCTTCCTACGGGTACTACCACACCACCCAACGGGTCAAATTAAAAAAGCTGACAAACAGGACCATGTTATGTAACTCTTCAAGGATTAAATTAGTCCTAGTCCACGAACAAGCTGAGCTCTGCAACGTGGGGCTTCTGCCGCTTTTCTTGTTTTTGGTCTTTTTTAGGTATAAGCCAAAATTCGCTGTTAGCAATCGATCTGGGGATCAAGAGCGTAAAAACAACCCCCGGAAGACCGCGGAACCAGTCAGTCTGAACTTTTTTTTCCCATGATGTTGGATTGTAGACCTGCCATACTTTAATGGAAGTCCCATCATCCCCCCCCCCCCCCCCCCAGGAGGATTCTGGGAGCAATAGATGATGGGGGAAGAGAGCCAAAGTGCGCTCGTTCACTAAAGAGCGGAACGACTCTTGTCCTTTTTTTTTATTTTTTATTATTATTATATTTTTTTTTTCGTTCTGCCTGGTACATTCAGAACCAGCGCAGTGGAAAGACGGCTCCTTTCATAAAGAATTTACAGATACACAGCCTGACACATTATCGCTTGTAACCCCGATCACATCAGCCTCACGTCGGGTTATATGAGGCCAGGACATGCTGAGTTTTGACAGGTCCCTAAATATTTCACTTTTTTTACTTATTAAACTTTGCTTGAACTGCGGGGGAAACTTTACCAACTTTGACAGATATTTTTTTTTTGTTGGAAAAAGTAGAAGATGTGGAAACGTTTAAAAGGTACATGCAGATGAACATTCGATCCCAGTGGACAAGTAACATCTGATCCAATTTTCTCTGTGAGCATCTGTGCGTCCTCCGTCCTAAAACCGACAGCTGCGGCGTCAATTTAAAAATGTGTGTAGCGTAGGGTGAGCAGACATCACCGGTTTCTGGGGGGGAGTCCCCGGATTCAGGACACTGTCCCTGGGCCAAGTCTGTCCCCGGTTTTGTCCCCTGGATTGGATTTGAACAGGGGCTGGGGCAATTTCAAAGACAGTCAGTACAAAATAAAATTAAAAATCTGAATTACACACCCCCGCTCTGCCGCTCAGTGGCGGCTGGTGCTCAATTTTTTTTTCGGGGGGCGCAAAAAAACTGAAAAGAAAAACCCATCAATTGCAGCCTCACTGTGCCCATCAAACGCAGCCACTGTGCCCATCAATTGTCACCACTGTGCCATCAAACGCAGCCACTGTGCCCAAATGCAGCCAGTTTTCCCCCTCAAATACAAACAGTTTGCCCCCTTAAATACAGCCAGTTTGCCCCCTCAAATGCCGCCAGTTTGCCCCCTCAAATGCCGCCAGTTTGCCTGATCAAACACAGCCAGTTTGCCCCCTGAAATACAGCCAGTTTTCCCCCTCAAATGCCGCCAGTTTTCCCCCTTCAAATTCAGCCAGTAGTACCTCTAACACTCCCCAGACTGACAATGCTGCTGTCCAAAAGGTGTATCTATTGCTCCATTCACCCAGAGCGGAGGGGGCGCTCTAATACGGCAGGGGTGTTATTGGCCAGATCACCGGGTGAAAACAGAGAGGGGAAAATGTCCTATAAAAATAAAACAAATGCAGCCACAACATCTAATGATTGGTAAGCTGCGATATATTGCATTTTTTGTTTTGCGGCTCATACCGCTTTAACCACTTAAGGACCGCCTTCTGCACATATACGTCGGCAGAATGGCACGGCTGGGCACATGCACGTACAGGTACGTCCTGTACTAGTACCCAGCCATGGGTCGCGGCGCGCTCCCGTGACCCGGTCCGAAGCTCCTGGACCGGGACGGTGGGACTCGCGGAACCGATCGCCGCTGGAGTACGGCGATCGGTCCCCGAAGCTGAAGAACGGGGAGAGCCGTGTGTAAACATGGCTTCCTCGTTCTTCACTGTGGTGGCATCATCAATCGTGTGATCCCTTTTATAGGGATACACAATCGATGACGCCACACCCCCCTACAGTTAGAAACACACATTAGGTCACACATAACCCCTTCAGCGCCCCTTGTGGTTAACTCCCAAACTGCAAATGTAATTTTCACAATAAACAATGCATTTTAAATGCATTTTTTGCTGTGAAAATGACAATGGTCCCAAAAATGTGTCAAAATTGACCGATATGTCCGCCATAATGTTGCAGTCACGAGAAAAATCGCTGATCGCCGCCATTAGTAGTAAAAAAATAAAAAAATAATAAAAATGCAATAAAACTATCCCCTATTTTGTAAACGCTATAAATTTTGCGCAAACCAACCGATAAACGCTTATTGCGATTTTTTACCAAAAATATGTAGAAGAATACGTATCGGCCTAAACTGAGTACATTTTTTTTATATATATTTTTGGGGGATATTTATTACAGCAAAAAGTAAAAAATATTGCATTTTTTTCAAAATTGTCGCTCTATTTTGGTTTATAGCGCAAAAAATAAAAACCGCAGAAGTGATCAAATACCACCAAAAGAAATCTGTATTTGTGGGAAAAAAAGGACGCCAATTTTGTTTGGGAGCCACGTCGCACGACCGCGCAATTGTCTGTTAAAGCGACGCAGTGCCAAATCGCAAAACCTGGCTGGGTTCTTTAGCTGCCTAAAGGTCCGGGTCTTAAGTGGTTAAGTAACAAAGTTCCAGAACGCATTTTGCATGCTGCCCCCCTCCTATCACACAGAGACGGGGGAAGGGTTATCTATGGCTCTGTCTGTTATCAGAGAGATCATAGCGGGGTGCCGGATAACGGTGACAACCCGGGATGACACTGACGGACGGCGGCGCACCGCGGTGCAGAACGGCAGGATTTGTCGGCGCCCCCGGCGTCAGAGTTAGCGGTATGTAAATTTCTACACCCCCCCTCCCCCGCTACGAGAGGCGAGTTCACCGCCGGTTATTAAAAGTTTGTCTTGCGCTCGTTCGGATGCTTTATAGCTTGATAAACTTACAAATTTCATTCCGTGGGAGTTGAGCCGGAGGAATTCATCTCCCGGCTCGGGGTAATTGGTCTAGCTGGGAGTTGAATCAACAAGCGCCCCGTATCGCTCCTGACACACTCTATAGCCGGCTGTATTGCCGTAATTTCACCTGATTACCATAGATCAGAATAATCCTCCCGCTGTGACGCTGTAGAAGTGCGGGTCCGGCGCAGCAACTGCCTTCCGAGAAGGGCGCTCGGGGTGGCGGATTGTGAATTTCCGGGAGCGCGGCGATCTTAAACTGGCTTCAAACGTGGCGCAGTAAACGTTATGTTCCCCCCAACCTAAAATATTAAGATTTCATTTCCATATAAAGGAATTGCAGAGCACTTCTTATACGATACGGGGGAGGGGAATTATCCTAGATGCGGGTTAAAGCTCAACTCCGGGAGGAGATTAAATGTGAGGGATCTGAAAGTTTTTCAATGTCCTTTTTTTAGAGTTTAGTTTAAACTAATCCACATTAAAAGCCTAAAAGGAACACTAAGGGCTCATTTACACTTGCTTCAAAACAAAGCTTCGGACAGGCTTTGTTAAAGCTTTCTGAACGCCAGTCAAAGCTCCCGTCACTAAATAAAATAGTTATCTTACAGTCCTTTAGTGGTGCTTCAAAGCGTTTTCAAAGCCTCCATAGAAGTCTATGAAAAAGTTTGCTTGAAGCCCCACCGAGGCCTTATCAAAGCACCCCAAAGCCTCAATGAACCCCCAAGAAGCCCCACTGAAGCCCCGACCAAAGCCCCACTGAGGCCCGACCAAAGCCTCATCAAACCCCACAAAGCCCCACTGAAGCCTCATTGAACCCCCACGAAGCCCCACTGAAGCCTCATTGAACCCCCATGAAGCCTCATTGAACCCCCATGAAGCCCCACCGAAGCCCCAACCAAAGCCCCACTGAGGCCCGACCAAAGCCTCATCGAAGCTCCACCGAAACCTCATAAAAGCCCGACTGAAGCCTCATTGAACCCCCAAGAAGTCCCACTGAAGCCTCATTGAACCCACACAAAGCCCCACTGAAGCCTCATTGAACCCCCATGAAGCCCCACCGAAGCCCCACTTAAGCTCCACCAAAGCCAGACCAAAGCCCCATTGAAGCCCGACCAAAGCCTCATTCATCGAAGCCCCACCAAAGCTTCATCAAAGTCCCATGAAGCCTCATTGAAACCCCACTGAAGCCCGACCAAAGCCTCCGGTCACTTTGTTTGGCAGCCAAATCCTCCGGGGGCCGAAGTGGTTAAACGCAGAGATCGCAATCTTCAATTCTCAGAATTCTTTGTCGTTATTAAAAAAAAAAAAAACGCAGTTAATTAGTTTGACTGAGAAAAAAAAGAAGAAGAAGATAATTAGAGTGAAGGAGGTGTCTGTACAACATTGCGACGAGTGTTTTAATGTCATAGTAATGCTCGATATAAATGAGCTTAATTATTTCCCAACACCGCCAGGCACGTTTAACCTCGTCACGTTTATCTGCGACTAGGACAGCGATTGTCATAACAAAATGATGGAAGGTCTTAATACGCCGCGCGTCACCGAACGAGACAGATGTGTTCCTACGACCGAGTCGGCTTCTACTTCCTCCATCGGGAATGTCGATGGAAATTAAATAAAAGAACTTTCGTTAAAGTAGCGAATCCAGACAGAAAGTAATGGCGGCTCATTGCCACCGTCCTAAAATTTGGGATTTCCAATCGCTTTGCGGGGTCTCTTTATTAAATTCAAAACTTCAAAATTTTAAAAATGATCTGATTAAAAAAAAAAAATTAATAAAAATGACCTGATTAAAAAAAAAACAACAAAAATGATCTAATTTAAAAAAATAAAAAAAATAACAAAAAATTATCTGATTACAAAAATAAAATGTTCAATCAAAATGATCTGATTAAAAAAAAAAAATTCAATAAAAATGATCTAAATTAAAAAAAAATCAATAAAAATGATCTGATTAAAAAAAAAAAAACGTTCAATCAAAATGATCTGATTAAAAAAATGTTTCAATAAAAATGATCTAAATTAAAAAAAATCAATAAAAATTATCTGATTAAAAAAAAATAGAAAAAATTCCCAAAAGAATGATCTGATTAAAAAAAATGTTTCAATAAAAATTATCTGATTAAAAAAATGTTTCAATAAAAATGATCTAGATTAAAAAAAAAAACAATAAAAATGATCTGATTAAAAAAAATACCCAAAAATGATCTGATTACAAAAATAAAGGCCCAGATTCATAAAGCAATTACGCCTGTCTAACTGGTGTTAGACAGGAGTAATTTCAAATTTCGCGCGCCGTATCACTAGTTTGAATCCTCAAACCATGATACGGCGGCTTCGGGCTTCGATCCGAGAGGCTTACGTCTTCGTAAGCCTTCGGATCTACGCTGCGATATTTTTGCGGCCACTGGGAGGAGTTTGCGTCGTTTTCATGCGTCGGGATATGCAAATGTGTTTTTACGGCGATCCACGAAGATATGAGCGGTCTTCGCAATCGCTTACGTCTGTTTTTTTTTACGTACTGTTAGACCAGCTTTTTGCTGGTCTAACGGTGCGTAGCCCATGTTAAGTATGGCCGTCGTTCCCGCGTCGAATTTAAAATTTTTTTTTGCGTAACTCGTTCGGGAATAGAAATGTCCGTAAACGACGCTACTCAAACAACGAATGACGTAACGACGTGATTTCGCGCAATGCACGGCGGGAAATTTGCGAACGGAGCATGCGCAGTCCGATCGCCGCGGGAACGCGCCTATTTTAAATCCTTCACGCCCCCTACTCGCGTAGATGGATTGCGACGGGAGAAATACACTACGCCGCCGTCGTTTACTGGACAAAATCTACCTGGATTCCACGTAGAGCCAGGTAAAAAACGGCGGCGTAGTGTATTTCTGATACGCTACGAGAATCCAATTCTCTCTGAATCTGGGCCAAAATGTTTAATCAAAATGATCTGATTAAAAAAAATGTTTCAATAAAAATGATCTGATTAAAAAAATGTTTTCAATAAAAATTATCTTATTTTTGGTTTTATATCTGTATGGTTTATAACCTTAATAACAATGATAACATTATCTTCCCCATAATCTGCCGTATACGCTTATCTCTTATGATCATCGGCTCCAATTAGTGGCCGTAAAGTGGTATTGTCTTGATTAAAGGATTTCAGAAAAATACCGCAATATAGCCACTAGATGGAGCTAATATGGTGAAATATTAGGCAATTATTGAGTTTTTCTAAATTTCTAAATTTATCTGATTTAAAAAAAATAAAAAATTCAACAAAAATTATCTGATTAAGAAAAAAAAAAATTCAACAAAAATGATCAGAATTTGATTTTATATCTGTATGGTTTATAACCACTTCTCTACCGCTGGACGTCATATGACGTCCTGGACTTTGTGGGGGGATATCTGAATGATGGGTGTAGCTACAGGCATCATTCAGATATCATTATTTGCAGCCGGCGATTCTGCGCACCATAAGAATGATCATATCGGCAGTTCCGCCGCTTGATCGTTCTTATAGGCGACGGGAGGGGATGTCCCCCTCCCCTCACGCCGCCATCCGGTGCTTCTCCGAGCTCTCATCGGGGGCCCGGAGAACGAAACGGCCACCGCCGAATGACGACGATAGAGATTTCTGGTGACCAGACGGTCACAGTCATCTCTATAACCGTCGGAGGCCCGGGTGCAGCGTTATGATGGCACGCCCGGGTACCCGGAAGTAAACAAAGCCGCAGCATGAGATCAGTAAAAAAAATCTCGATCTCATGCTTTCCAGCCTGGAGGAGAGATGTGGGGTCTTATTGACCCTGCATCTCTCCATAAAGAGGACCTGTCACACAATATTCCTATTACAAGAAATTCCTTGTAATAGGAATGAGTGATCAAAAAAAAAAATGTAAAAAAAGGTGTAAAAATACTAAAAATTAAGTAAAATTACAACTAAAAAAATATGTTTTTTAAACGTCCCTGTCCCGGTAGCTCGCGCTTAGAAACAAACACACATGTAAGTCCCGCCCACATATGTAAACGCCGTTCAAACTGTGAGGTATCGCCGCAATATTTAGAGCTTCAGCAACAATTCTAGCATTAGACCTCCTCTGTAACTCTAAACTGGTAACCTGTAAAAAAAATTAAAGCGTCACCTATGGAGATTTTTAAGTACCGAAGTTTGGCGCCATTCCATGAGTGTGCGCAATTTTGAAGAGTGACATGTTAGGTATCATCTTTCACATTATACAAAAGAATTGGGCTAACTTTACTGTTTTGTTATTTTTTAATTCATGAAACCGTTTTTTTTTTTTTTTTTTTTTAAAGGCGCTTGAAAAATTATTGCGCAAATACCATGCAAGATAAAAAGTTGCAATGACCGCCATTTTATTCCATAGGGTGTCTGCTAAAAAAACATATATAACGTTTGGGGGTTCTGAGTAATTTTCTAGCAAAAAAATTATGATTTTTACACGTAGAAGAGAAATGTCAGAATAGGCGCGGTAGGGAAGTGGTTAATAACAATGATAGAAAAATAAAAATGATCAGATTTTTAATTTTTTTATTAATTTATGGGGATTATTTGTGATGGTTATGCGGATGCTTGAAACATTTGCATGGCATTTAAAAAAAAATATAAATAGACCCTATGCTGTGCCTTCAGGACATGAAGTGAAAAGGGAACCACAGACCTCAAAGGAGATGGTTTTAATTTATTCTATCCAAAAAAATAAAAAATATAAAGTTTAGCTATTTTTTACCCACCTCAGCTCTTGTTCCTGTACACTGTATCTCCTTATGGACTGGAGCTATATTTGTATTTTATTTTTACATTTCTGCTACGGGCCTGTTTATTCAGAAATAATTTTCCATTGCTTAAGATAACAAAGAAATACATATACATATATATATATATATATATATATATATATATATATATATATATATATATATATAAATTAGACTTTCTATATTGTGTTGATAATTTTTATTTGAAATTAGAAATAAATTAATAATTAAAAATATTATTATTTAATATATACTTTCTTGATTGTAAGCTCTAACGAGCAGGGTCCTCTGATTCCTCCTGTATTAAATTGTATTGTAACTGTACTGTCTGCCCCCATGTTGTAAAGTGCTGCGCAAACTGTTGTATATCCTGTATTATAATAATTATAATATTAATAAGTAGAAGAATATTATTATTAATAATAATAATAATAAGAAGAAGAAGAATATTAATAATAATAATAAAAATAATATTAATAATAATAATAAAAATATTAATAATAATAATATTAAAAATATTGTGCCCCCTGTCTCCCCCTTCAGTGCTGCCAGTATCCCTCATCTCCTCTCCTGCCTGCTGCTGCTGGATGATTCAGAATGGATGAATAAATGAACACAGTGATTGATCTGTACCAACCACTTCTGTGTTTATTCTTAAAAAAAAAAAAATTGCACTGCATGTTCCCGTTGAATGAATTAGAAATAGGAAAAAATCCCTTTTTGAAACATTTTACAGAAATGTCGCCAATTTGCGTGATATAGAAGTGAAAAGATTGCGTTTATTTCGCGCGCATAGAATGAAGCGCAGGAGTGCGCCAAGCGGTGCGCGGCGCACAACTACTCAAAAATTATCATCATTGCATCCTAATAGATAATTTGTTACAATTTGTGACAATTTTCCTCTTATTCTCTCTTTCGCAATTTCTCACTCCACCCCACCATTGGTTTATGGGGCCTTAGCGTTTAGCGGGGACCGCGTTACGCGGTGTACCTTCCGGGCTGAACCGCCGCCGTTCCTTTTATTGCTACATCATCTGCGTTTGCTTCTTCCTGACGTCTCAATAGATGTAAAATATATGAGTGCGCTAATTGAAGGAATCCGAGGAAACCCCCCTGGAAGATAATTTGCCTCACGCGGCTTCTGAATATAGAAGATCGCGCTTTATCAGCGGTAATGAGACAGCGAGCAGCCACACCGCACCGATCTCGCTATCACCCAGGAAAAGATATACGCCGTCGTTATTTCGCCGCGGTGAACTTATGAGATAATATGGAGCCCAGACATCGAAAACCTCCTTTCCGAAAGACGACTTCTTCATCCGTTTATATTTCAAGGTTCTACTCGCCGGCTTTCCGTTACGCTGGCTGACGTTTGCCAACGCCGTAAATTTCTCTTCGCTTTTCTCAGCCGCGCCAAAATCGCTCTTCGGTTATGATCTTTTATCACCGCATTTTGAAAATATTTACTGTAAGGCCACAATTAAAGGGGGGGGGGGGGCTCCGGGGTCGTAGAAGGAGTTAGGGGCCTCGAAAAAAGTTTGGAAACTGAATAAAATAACAGAAAATGTAAAATAATTCAACAAGAAAAATAAATCTATCGCACCCAACAAATAATATTTAACCACTTCAGCCCAGGCCATTTGGCTGGCCAAAGACCAGGCCACTTTTTGCGATTCGGCACTGCATCGCTTTAACTGACAATTGGACGGTCGTGCGACGTGGCTCCCAAATAAGATTGACGTAGAGGTCGACCGATATGGGTTTTTCTCTGTGCCGGTATTTAGAAATCTGGGCATGCTGATGGCAGATATATGATGCCGATATTTTAGGCTGATTTTTTTTTTTGGTGCCATTGGCTCGTGGCACTGGATGGCACTAATTGGCACTGAAAGATGGCACTGGCAGAAGGGACTTATTGGCACTGGCAGGTTGCACTGGATGGCACTGAAAGATGGTACTAGCAGATGGCACTGATTGGCAGGTGGCACTTATTCGCACTGGCAGATGGCACTAATTGACACTGGCAGGTGGCACTGATTGGCAGATGGCACTGGTTGGCACTGGCCGATGGCACTGGCAGGTGGCATTAACAGGTGACACTGGCAAGTGGCAATGGTTGGCACTGACTGGCAGGTGGCACTGGGTGGCAATAGTTAGCACTGGTTGGCATTGGCAGGTGGCACTGATGGCTTTAGTTGGCACTGGTAGGTGGCACTGGATCGCAGTGGCAGGTGGCACTGGATGGAAGGTGGCACTAATTGGCACTGGATGTGGCACTAATTGGCACTGGACTAATTGGCACTGGATGGCATCTTTCAGTGCTATACAGTGCAACCTGCCAGTGCCAATAAGTGCCTTCTGCCAGTGCCATCTTACAGTGCCAATTAGTGCCATCCAGTGCCACGAGCCAATGCCACCAAAAAAAATGGTATTGCCACTGGCAGATGGCACTGGATGGCAAATGGCACTAACTGGCACTGGCAGGTGGCACTGGTGCAACAAAAAAATGGTGTCACCCCCCTCAGTACAGACCCCCTCTCCCTCCAGTATAGACACCGCCCCCCGTAGTACAGACACCAGAGAGCAGTGCGTGTCCCACGAGCGTGGGCCCCTCCTCCTCTGTGGGCGTAAACAGAGAGGAGGGCCGCCGCAGTGGTGTACCAAGATGGCCGTGGCTCCGGAGCTAGGCCGAAGCTGCGGTCTTTCCTGATGCTGTGACCGCGGCGGCAATCTGCGGATCCGCAGATTGCCGCCGTGGTCACAGCATCAGGAAAGTCCGCGACTTAGGCCTAGCTCCGGATTCGTGGCACCGCTAGCAGCCATGTAAAATATCGGCCTAATTTGGATAACAATCGTCCGATGACGATTTCTCCAAAACGGCCAAATATCGGCCGATATATCGGTCGACCTCTAAATTGACGCCCTTTTTTTTCCCCACAAATAGAGCTTTCTTTTGTTGGTATTTGATCACCTCTGCCGTTTTAATTTTTTGCGCTATAAACAAATAATAGTGCTCTGGACTGAGACAGGTACACACTACAGAGGGATCTGCTTTGTTCATATTTCATGCCCGAGGTTTACAAAACACTTTAATAATCCGGAGTTAGCATCCTCTCTACACAAGCAAAGAAGAAGTTATTACTTTTGCTAGGTGAGCACAAAACTTTTGCGATTTGTCTGGTTAGTTGATAAACTTGTTAATTATAATAAGTGCAGATTCTGAGAAAACCGTTCTTGCGCTTCGCAACCGGCGGTCAGAGCGTCTGTGGCGGCTTTAATGACCTGCAGATTTTTAATAAATCCCGAGTCTAATTTCGCAGCGGAGTCCTCCGGGGAGTACGCCGGGGTGTATTTACCAGCTTAGCACTTCCTTTGGTATTAAATGAAAACTGTATGCAGAGCCCCGATGTTAAGTATGGACGTCGGGACCGCGCCAAATTTTATAAATTTTACATCGTTTGCGTAAGCCGATTCAGAATGGGGCTGGGCATAAGTAACGTTCACGTCGTTTTCATTGACTATTTGCGGCGTGATTTGGAGCATGCGCACTGTGATACGTCTACGGCCGGCGCATTCGCAGTTCGTTCCGCGTGTCATTTACGTGGGGTCACCGTTCATTTCAATACAACACGCCCCCATACCTGCCTAATTTGAATTGCGCACGGATACACCAGCCCATTTACGCTACGCCGACGCAGCTTACGGAGCAAGTGCTTTGTGAATACAGCACTTGCCTGTAAAAGTTGCGGAGGCGTAGCGTAAATAGGATACGTTACGCCCGCACAAAGACACGCGCTCCTACGTGAATCTGGCCCTATGTCCCTGCAGATAAGGAGCTTTCACTTCACACAGATTTTCCTGGTTTGCATATTTGGCGGCGACGCACCAATTAAAGAGGTGGTTCATCCTAAATATACTCTTTCCCATGTGATCCAGCATACTGGCGTCAGCGCCAATATGCTGTTTTTTTTTTTTAAATGCCCCATTTACTGTGTAATCCTTAATTTTGATTTATTTCCCCCACGGTGGATGGCGCCTGTATAGCACGTCATGGCTTCCGAAAATACCCGATTTAGGACTCGGGTATTTCCGGCGCTATGCGGCGCCTGCGCACAGACCTAGGAGCTGACTGCGCAGGCGCCGTATTTCTCCGAGTCCAACATTGACATGCTGGCCGATATACATCGGCAGAAGGGCACAGGCACAGACATGTACGTCCCTTTTAAGAACCCAGTCGCGGGCTGCGAGCGCGCCAACGATGGCGCGCTTGCGACCCGGTCCAAAGCTCCGTGACCGCCCACGCGATCAGGTCACAGGAGCAGAAGAACGGGAGAGATGAGTGTAAACACACCTTCCCCGTTCTTCTCTGTGGCTTGTCACTGATCGTCTGTTCCCTGTCATAGGGAATGACGATCAGTGATGTCACACGTCCAGCCCCGCCCCCTACAGTAAGAAACACACAATAGGACACACTTAACCCCTTCAGCGCCCCCTAGTGGGTAACTCTCAAACTGCAATTGTAATTTTCACAGTAACCAGTGCATTTTTATAGCACTTTTTGCTGTGAAAATGACAATGGTCCCAAAAATGTGTCAAAATTGTCCGAAGTGTCCGCCGTAATGTCGCAGTCACGATAAAAAAAAAATCGCTGATCGCCGCCATTACTAGTAAAAAAAAAAAATATTAATAATAAAAATGCCATAAAACTATCCCCTATTTTGTAAACTCTATAACTTTTGCGCAAACCAATCAATAAACGCTTATTGTACATTTTTTATACCAAAAATATGTAGAAGAATATGTATCGGCCTAAACTGAGGAAAAAAAAATAGTTTTTTTATATATTTTTTGGGGGGATATTTATTATAACAAAAAGTAAAAAATATTGCATTTTTTTAAAAATCGCTCTATTTTTGTTTATAGCGCAAAAAATAAAAAACGCAGAAGTGATCAAATAGCGCCAAAAGAAAGCTCTATTTGTGGGGAAAAAAAGGACGTAAATTTAGTTTGGGTTTGGGAGCCGCTTAGCACGACCACGCAATTGTCAGTTAAAGCGACGCAGTGCTGAATCGCAAAAACTCGCCTGGTCATTTGGCGGTCAAATCCTCCGGGGCTGAAAATGGCGTGATTTCCCGACATGCAGAGAAACGTGCTGCATTTTGGGAAATCACGCCATTTTCTGCGCGTTTCCAGCAAACCTAACAGAAGCCTGTGCTGGCTGCGCAAAAATGAAAACCTATCACCGACCGGCCCCTGTAAATCCTTTACTTTTGATCAGAGTCGTCCTTTAAGCCCCTCGCCGTTGTCTGGTTGAGCGCAGACACCGCGAGCGATCACTTCCCGTATCTGTCATCTCCTTCCAAAGTTCTCCGGTTAATTTTCTAATTAGCTGAAAGGACATCAAAGAAGATTCATCTCGTCGCGGTGACACTAATTTCGCCGACCGCCATTGATCAACGATGGCGGCGGGCGGCGGCGTCTTTGAAGCGGGATCAGTCACAAATATGACACCAATTAATGTCAAGGCCTCGCAGCAAAACCCCCGGACGCGGCTTCGGAGGCAGGATGCCGCAGAAACTGACGATCGCTGTTCTGTGGGAGATGCGAAAGTCCCCGTCCGCCGGGCTCTGCGCCGCGCGGCGTACATTAGTCAGGGCGGCAAAGGATTCTGGGAGGGGCAACGCCGGGTTTTTCCCGGGGGCCACCGCGCCAATCGCGTCTGGTCATAGGGGAGGCTTGTTCCTTGTAATTCCAGTTAGTGCTTTCTTGGCTAACAAGGCAGCGCCGGATCGGTTAGATGCGTTCGCATCAGAGGACGCCAATGAATAAAACATGGCGAAGGAAGTCAATAGGGGGGAGCGTCACCTCCATTCATAATACATGAAATTAGGAAAATGAATTATCAATACCATGTAAAAGCTGCTAACAAGTGAGGACGGCACAGTCCCACTGCTAATTATACTACATTACCAAGACAACATCTCTTTTTTATTTCATTATTTCATTTTATTTACTTTTTTTAATTTTTATTGGACATTTAATCATTTTTTTTTTTTATTTATCTAAATCCAAAACTGATTTTTTTTTTAATAGAGCAGGGAACGATCTGATTAGGTGTTCTGTGTTGAACTGCATCAGCCTATTATTGTTCAGCAGTATGCTGACATCTAGTGGAAGTTTTGGGTCACTACAACTGGTTTACTGTGTCATTTTGGTTCCTCCCTCTGTTGCCCCCTCATGTTTAGTGCTAGCTAAAGTGGTTGTATACCCTCATAGCATACTTGCACCTACAGTAAGGTGACCAGATTTTTTTTAAATGAAATCCAGGCACATATTTTTTCTTTACTAGTAATGGCAACAATCAGTGACTCTCTGCCTGTCGCCGCCCACCTCGCAGCCTCTCAAGTCTTACTCTTCGGGCCCCCGGCTACTACCCTGTTTCCCTGAAAATAAGCCCTACCCAAAAAATAAGACCTAGTGTGATTTTTGGGGATGGCTGCAATATAAGCCCTACCCTGAAAAATAAGCCCTAGTTAAAGTCCTTGTAAAAACATGTAATCCGTTCTGTAAACAAAATTATATAATGACCTGTCAGAGATCTTCTCCTCTCCTCCTGGCTGAAGTTAGCGGCCCCTCCCTTTGCAATGCTCGGAGCGAGGCTGAAGTCGGTGGGGATCTCGGCCCCTCCCTCTGCAGTATTCGTGTGGGGAACAACCACTTTAAGATCATCATTGTATATACTGTAAATAAAATTAGACATCCCCTGAAAATAAGCCCTAGTGTGTTTTTTGTAGCCAAAATTAGTATAAGACCCAGTCTTATTTTCGGGGAAACACGGTACTGGATGGGGAGCGGAGGAACATCACTCCGCCAGGGAAGGTAAGTAGATTTGAGCCAAGGCAGAAGAACATGCGAGCGAAGCTGAATGGGCATGCGCTTTGAAACTGAAGAAATATTCCCTCAACTCCGACCAGCACATGATCATCAGAAAGGGGCACAGATAATGGGAAAAATACAACCCCCCTATGCTAGTAGGCACGGCGCAGCGGGGGGGAGGGGTGCAATTCAATTTTTTTTATTTTAATTCTGCACTGACTGTCTTTGAAATTGCCCCTGCCCCCTATTAAATCCAATCTGGGGACAAAACCGGGGACAGACTTGGTCCGGGGACAGTGTCCTCAATCAGGGGACTGTCCCCTGAAACTGGGGATGTCTGGTCACCCTAACCTACAGGTAAATCTAGATTAAGGCTTACCTGGAGGTGCTTGCAATATCTCCTTAACCTACATGGTTAAGGAGATACCCTGTTCCCCCAAAAATAAGACCTACCCTGAAAATAAGACCTAGCATTATTTTCAAGGAGGGCTACAATATAAGCCCTACTCCAAAAATAAGCCCTAGTTAAAAATGCTTGTAAAATCCTATAATCCAATCTATTACAGTAGTATATAATGTACAATGTGTGTGTTTCTGTAATATAAATGCGGGAAAGAGAGCTCCGGCAGGTAACAGAATCGCGGAGTGGCGCTATAACAAATGTATTTGGCACAATTATATTACAAAAACACACACATTGTAATATGTAATACTGTAATAGAGTGGATTATAGGATCTTACAAGCATTTTTAACTCAGTTTACACCGGGGATTCCTGACAGGCAGGGAGGGAGAGGGGGAGAGAAGACCGCACATTACATGATAAGACCTACCCCGAAAATAAGCCCTACTGTGTCTTTTGTTGCAAAATTAATATAAGACACAGGCTTATTTTCAGGGAAACATAGTATTTGCAGAAAAGACAGCGGTGCAGGCGCACTGAGCACGGTGGCTCTTAAATGGGAGCCTGACGAAAACTCGCTGGCTGCATGGAAGAAGAGGTAAGAAGTCAGCACCCCCCACCCCAGGGAGGTCAGGATCGGCACTGGGTGGACCAGTAATGGCATGTAAACCTAAGCAAGTAGATTCAAACACTAGGTACTCACTACAGGAGAAGAAATCAGAGTGATGACCATGGTCATTGGCCAATCATTGAGTTGAGGGGGGCGGGTCGGTAACCCAGCTTTCCATTTATTGCATTTCAGTGTACAGTGGACTAGTAAGGGATGATTTCTGATTGGCCGTTGTGCATTGCTCCAGTTTGCATACATTGGCCAATGAAATAAGGCTGAGAGAGAAAAGACAAAATTCTGAATAACCCCCCGGGGGGAGAAGCCCCACTTTGGTTTTCATTGGCCAGAAAACCAGAAAGCAGCTTCTGATTGGCTGCGATGGGATATACATTGGTTTACAGAGGCACCTCTGCTCCATCATCCCTCATTCCTAATGTGTGTCATGCCCCGGTTTCTAATCGGGATGAGAATCACACAGTTTCATCAAATTACCCCACTTTGGATGTTATACCACATTTTCATTGGCCATTGAAAACCAGAAAGCAGCTTCTGATTGGCTGCGATGGGTATATATATACATTAAAGGGATCATATACAGCGTGGTAAGAGCGGAGGCGGGACCTCTGCTCCATCATCCCTCAAATAAAATCCTAATGTGTGTCATGCAGATTTTACACTATGTGAGCTCCTTGTCTCTTACAACGCATTTGGGAGTGCCATTCACATATTAAGGGAAGAATAATTGTTTCTAATCGGCGATGAAGAATCACACAGGTTTCATCAAATTACTCGGCAATGCTGAATTGGTTTTTACCAGCGGGGGTCGGCCCGGGCCGGAGCTCCTCGCAGTCATTAGACATATTTGTAATAATTAAGCCGTGTTTTCATATCGGAGGAAGGCATGAATGATGAACTTCTTCCTGTTTAAGAAAGCAACGTCAGCCAGACGGATACATGGACTCTTCAAATACGGGATCTGGATTAACTAGCAAATGATTAGCAAGCAATGCAGCCCTGCTGAGCGACAGGGGCCCCATGAAGAGGGACACAACATTCCAAAGCAACTGCAATTCTGCGCCCTTTCCTGCCTCCCTAGGTACCCGCCCCTTTTAGCGTCCATGCTTTTTTTGTTCCTTGAAGTGCTGTTCAAGCTGATTATATTTTTGCCTTCCCTGGTTCCTCCCTCTCCCCTTTATTAAAACGCTAAGGCCTCGCACTCACAGGGGCCTCATGGCCGTCTAACTTGCCCAATGCATTACCCAAGTTTTAAGGGATAGGGGACCTTAACGCTGCTGTGCTCAGGCAGCGATAAGAGCCTTGACTCAAGAGTGGGGCCGCCAGCGTCCCTAACAACGAGTGAATAACGGTGACACCACCCCTTGTGACATCAATGACCCAGCATGCCCTCAGTCAATGATGTCACAAGGGAGCAGGTTCACCAGGTGACATCACCGTCCCTTAGTTATTAAAGAGCAGGATCTGTGGGGGGCGCCTTGTTAAAGGGGGCTTCCAGATTCCAATAAGCCCCCTGCCCACAGACCCCCACAACCACCGGCCAGGGTTGTGGGGAAGAGGCTCTTGTCCTTGAATTATTTTTCCCATCATGGGCGTGAGTGGGGCCACATGTCAAGTTTTGCCTAAGGCCTCACAAAGCCTAGAGCCGCCTCTGACGTCATCACTGGGCCCCTGTGCTTCTCTGGGAGGACATGACACGCTGCACTCACAGTATTTCCTCAGTCTTCTTCGTTGAATGATGCTTGGCATCATCCCACTGGGGAAACAAATCTTGTGGCAAGGAATGGGTACTGCAGCTGCGTTACATTTTATTTGCATTTATAGCTGTACAGCCTCCTCTCCTGTAATTGGAGGGAAGCAAGGAGGAGCAATGCAAATATCAAAATGCCTTAATGGGTGAGCATAAGTCTGGAGGAGTGGGCGTTCCTAGGCAGGCTCAGGGGCCTAGGGGCCCATGATACTATTAAGACGGCCCTGGAAGCAGGGAGTCACTGGGGGGAGTAGAAAAATTGGGCCTGAAAGCCAATATAACAATTTAGTCATTTGGATACTATGAAGAACCAAGTAATCGATTTCTTTCTTCATTTTAGCGCGGCAAAGATTGGCCTTCAGCAAGATGGCACTCGTCCCAACAACGTTATCCTCCTTCGTTCTTTCTAAGATTTCAGATCAACTTTACGATTCCTCTGCAAAAAAAAAAGACGACTCCTGCTGCGCAAGCGAAGAAATGACAGATGGCGTCGGTCGCTCTGTTCCTCGCCGTGACAAAGCGCCAAGCAAAAGGCATTTAAAATCTATTCATCTGATTTCCAATAAAGTTTAACACGCGCCGCAGAATAATCCCGATGCCGTCACCGGTTCCATAAAGGCAAGACATGCAAATAGGCCGCTTCCTCTCTCTCCTCGCCGCTCGGCGTTTCCCCTATTAAACAGACAGTGCGCACGAATATAATTTCCTAGGACATAAACCGAGCGTCCGTATCCTGACTTATTGCATTTTATATAGGCGATGTAAAATATTAAAGCTTCGATTTTCTTTGTGGAGTTGCCACAGTAAAAAGTAATAGATTTTCCTTGTCTACATATGACAACAAGCAAGTACATTTTACACGGAAACACAAAATCCGTTGGAGCCGTTATTGGCCGCCCTAACTCAAGGCATTATTGCTAAGATGCTGTAGAGTGAAAAAAAAAAAAAAAAAGAAACGTAAAGTTTATGGGAAAGTACTGAGGAAAAAAATAATAATAAATTTAAAGTTTAAGGGCAAGTGCTGGGTGAACTTTGAGAATTAAAGAAAAAAGTAAGAAACACAAACCGCTGGTACTGAACCAAGAAACTTGACATATAGGGCCAGATTCAAAAAGATCAGCGGATCTTTCTGCTGGCGTAACGTATCCCCCGATACGTTACACCGCTGTAACTTTGGGCGCAAGTTCTGTATTCAGAAAAAACTTGCGCCCTTATTTACGGCGGCGTACCGTATGTGTCGCGGCGTAAGGCCGCGTAATTCAAATGGAGATGTTGTGGGCGTGTTTTTTATTTAAATTTAACTTGACCCCGCGTTTCTGACGTTTTTTGTGAACGGCGCATGCGCCGCCCGTTTAATATCCCAGTGTGCATTGCGGCAACGTACGCCGCAAGGACGTATTGGATTAGACGTGAACGTAAATGACGTAAATCCCTATTCGCGAAGGACTTACGTAAACGACGTAAAAAATTCAAAACTCGACGCGGGAACGACGGCCATACTTGACATAGGATACCCCTCATCTAGCAGGTGTAACTATACGCAGAAAAAAGCCAAACGTAAACGATGTAAAACAAAGCGCCGGCGGAACGTATGTTTCTGAATCGGCCTTGAAACCTCATTAGCATATTCCACGCTTAGTTATACGGAAGCGCCACCTAGCGGCCAGCCTGAAATTGCAGCCTAAGATACGACGGTGTAAGACAATTACACCTGTCGGATCTTAGGGATATCTATGCCTAACTGATTCTCTGAATAAGGCGCATACATACGACGGAAAAACTCAGAGATACGACGGTGTATCTGGAGATACGCCGTCGTATCTCGTATCTGAATCTGGCCCATAATGTCCAACCGGGCCAAATATCACCTACCTGGCTGGAGGCCTAAATAACAAGAGAGCTTCCCTTATACCTCTCCAATAGAGGACTCACAGAGGCATGGGTGATAAATGTCCAGTACACTTCTGGAAGAAGTTCCTGGTGGTGGCTTGACTGTGAACTCCTCCAATGAGGATCTCATCTGCAGAAGGAAGCTTAGCAGGGGCAAGAAGTGAGCAGAAGACTTGTAGTGTCATCCAAGACTTAGATCCAAGATGCCACATCTAATGCGGGTTGCCGCATCTAAGGTTGGCACCTGTGGATTCAGGCTGTACTGGCAAGCCAAAGTTAGGTTTAGGGATGATCTTCGGTTTGGGCTTGGGTTTGTTCAGAACTTAGAAGTTAAGTGGACCGATGAGCTACAGGTGAGATATTCTACGCCCCACATCTTCATGTATATAAAGGGCTGGGGATGCTTGGAACATCATAGACCTACCTGGCTGGAAAAAAAAAAATAACAAGAGAGCTTCCCTTATACCTCTGGTCCAAAAACAACCTGCAATGAAGGGCTTAGAGTGGCATGGGTGATAAATGTCCAGAAAACTTCTGGAAGAAGTTCCTGGTGGTGGCTTGACTATGAGCTGCTCCGATGAGGATGTCACCTGCAGAAGGGGCAAGAAACAAGCAGAAGACTTGTAGTGTCATCCAAGACAAGGCTAAGGTTGGCACCTGTGGAGTCAGGCTGTAATGGCAAGCCAAAGTTAGGTTTAAGCATGAGCTTTGGTTTGGACTTGGGTTTGGTCAGAACCTACAAGTTAATTGGAAAAATTAGCTACTGGTCGAAGATTCTACACCCCGCATGTTTACAAAAGGCTGGGAATGCTTGTAATATCATCAAGGCTGGTGCAAGAATTTTTGACACCCTAGGCCAGGGGTCTCCAAACCTTCTAAACAAAGGGCCAGTTTACTGTCCTTCAGGCTTTAGGAGGGCCAGACTAAGGCCAGAGGGAGTAATGAAGGTTTCGACATCAGTGCTCGTTTCAGTGAGAGTAATTGCGACCCGTTATTGGTGTAAGTGGGAGGAAGTGTGCCCCATCATTGATGTTATAAGGCCTCATTGTTGCTGTCAGTGGGAGGAATTGTGCCCCATCATTGACATTATTGGAAGGAATTGTGCCACTTCATTGGTGTCATTGGGGAGAATTATGCCCCATTGTTGCTGTTAGTAGATGAAATAATGCCCCAAGGGCCAGATAAAGGCAAGCAAAGGGCCACATATGGCCCCCGGGCCAGAGTTTGGACACCACTGCCCTAGGCGAAACCTAATTTTGCCTACCCCCTGGCTCCACCCCCTTTGCAAATCCCACCTTTGTAATGAAGCGCCCATCAAATGCAGCCCACCAGCGCCCCTTTAGATGCAGCTTCAGAAGCAAGCAACAGACTGGTAGTGTCGTCGTGTTGTGGGGATGAGAATTTCTCATCAACGACACGTCAGATGTGGGGTGGAGAATCTCCCACCCATAGCTCATTGGCCCATCAATGACAGCTAACTCCGAGGCGAACTTGGGCTTGGGCCAAATCCAAGCCCCTACTCAAACTTATCACTAGTCAGGGACTAGTCGAGTCATCAATGAGAAGGCAACCTCTCACCACGACAGGTTCTCTAGCCGGCAGAACCGTCACTTCTGGTTGGACTGCAAGCCGCAATCCCAAACCTACGCTGCTCTCTTGCTTCTGGATAGGCCCTCAGATAGCCTAGCAGCCACCTGTCCCTGGGATAGGTCTCAGGCACTGGCCTAGCAGTCTGGGGCAATACGACACATGTCCACCCAGACAGCCATCCAGGTGGCACAGAACCCCTGATCACCTGACCTCACCCAAATAAATAGCTCTCCCAGCAGGACCTAATAAAATCCCTGCCCATTGGCTCAGACACCCCATTCATTCCTAATCTGTCCTTGCAATGCCCTTGTCTTATCTAATGCCACCAGATACCTGGCCATCTAGTGAGAAAAGAGAGAAGTGCAGCAATTCCAGACCCGCCTTTGAGGGGCCATCCTCAAAGCATTCTGCATTTACAGTGTAATAATGCAGAAAGTGGCACTGATATCATCAGGTCAGCACTTCTATCTGCATCATTGAGGCCCACCCAGTTTGGCCCGAACCCAAGCTCACACTCAATCTCATCATTGGTCAGGAACTAGGCAAGTCAGCCAGAGGAAGGCAAGGCAAAGGAACATCTAAGACAGGCCCGCCCTTGAGGGACCATCCTCAAAGTATTCTGTATTTACAGTGTAATGATGCCGAAAGTGGCACTGATATCATCAGGTCAGCACTGCTTCTGCATCATTGAGGCCCACCAAGTTTGGCCCAAATCCAAGCTCACACTCAAGCTCCTCATTGGTCAGTTACTAGCCAAGTCAGCCAGGGGAAGGCAAAAAAAAAACTGTAACATCTAAGACAGACCCACCCTTGAGGGGCCATCCTCAAACCACATTGCACTCATCATGTTGCACTTTTATCGGCATCATCGAGACCCACCCAACACCGGAGAAGAGGTTCAGAAAAAGAGGGCCCTACATGTCATAGGACTTATGCATACTGCTGGGTGAGGGAAGGGGGTGTCAGGAAGGAAGAATGAACAGTTAGGCTTTAAAGTAAATGTTTCGAGTGAATAATAGTGGAGACTGCCATGATTGCCTCTGTTTGAAAATGCTAATTGCCTGGCTAGGGCAGGAAGCTAGAGCAGACCGGGGACAAGTCTTAGATCTGATTACAGTCACATTCACAGATGACACTGGTGTGAATGTGGGATATTATTGACTTGTTTGAGATATATCCACCTGTAACGGGAGGGCCCGTGGAATCCAGAAACTCTTAGAAAGCATGAGCCAGTAAATAATGGACATTCAGAATATATCTTGGACTACCTGAGATGGTACTGTTGTGTGGTTATTGTCCACAATGTATTCCAGGATATCTGTGGAGAACTGGTTGCTGTTTGTTGATTCAGAACTCAACAGGTTAATTGAAAGATGTTAATGTCATCACCTCCAGCTACCTGGCTGCATGTGTAATTTAAATTGAATCCAGACTAACTTTTAAGGATCTTTCATTGTGGCTTGTGCTAACTGACCCTGTATTTTGTGAAGGAGTCCTGTGATAATGTGTATTGTAAGTTAACAGACAGCCTAAAGGTCAGGTGTCTGAGTCATCAGCTGTAGTTAATTGGCTCGTGTAAATTAGGTTAAGTCCCGGAGTCAGAATGTCTGCTAAAGACATGTATTGAGGATGATGTGTATGGGGGGGCTCATTGGGTAAACATTGTGTGATGTTGTGGGTGGAGTTGGGTCATTGTTCATTTGGTTACTGCAGGATCCTAAATTGTATATAAGAGCCTGTATTTCTCAATAAAGGGTCCGACCTGCTTGAACTACATACATAGTGTCGTCTCGTCTCTGGGGAAGAATTATTATTTTGGGTTTTGTTTGCCTGGCTGTGGAGTGTCGGTATCTGCTTTGTGTTCGGGAATGAAATATCCTAAACGGCTTTAACCCCTTTCCCATTTGGGGTGCCGTTACACCACCTTCCTTTCCAAGTCTGTTCATGAAGTTGGGTGGGGGAAGGGAGCAATAACTTATTCACAGTCCAAAGATATTGTAAAAAAAAAAAAAAGTGTTTTGTTTTCACTAACTGCTGTTACTTTAACCAAACTTTAAATTCCAGTGGTCTGCGATCGATGTCGGCTTCAGTTGCAGTTAAAGTGCGGATTTCACCAGACAACAATGTGATTTGTGAGTCCTGTAGAAATGTCGGTAAGAATTATTATAATGCGGCAGGTGGAAAAGACAGCGAACCTGCAGTGCCTTGTTAGGGGATTAGAGTCTAATCTCCCTTCTGTATGTACATAACTCAATAGACTGATCGCTATCCTCTCAGGACGCCGATCCAGCCGCATCAATATCTAATAGGACAATAACCTAATGAAGCTCAGCCCAATCTGATTTGTATCGGATTCCGGACAGCGGGTCAGAGATTAGTTCATTTATCACTACGCATCTCCGAAAATCCACAAACTGCTCCGGATAAGCGGCGGGGAGACGTGATACAATGTATCAAGCCTATGTGCAGGGATACAATGGCCCGGATTCACATACATCGGCGCATATTTATGCCGCCGTAGCGTATCTTCTTTACGCTACGCCGGCGCTGCGCAGAGAGGCAAGCATGGAATTCACAAAGCCATACTCCCAACGTTGCACCAGCGTGGCGTATATTTCGACGGCGTGAACTGGCGTAGGTGGAAGTGGGCGTGAGCCATGCTAATGAGGCGTGACCCCATGCAAATGATGAGCCGAGCTTCAGACAAGTACTTAAAACGAACGGCGCATGTGCCATCCCGTGGACGTATCCCAGTGCGCATGTTCACAATCACGTCGAAACAACTGCCTAAGATACGTCGAATCACTGCCTACGTCGTGATCGTAACCTACGCCCAGCCCTATTCACGTACAACGTAAACGACGTAAAATTCGACGCCATTCATTCCCTGGCCCATACCTTTGCATGAGTTGCGCCTCCAATATGGGGAATAACTTTACGCAGGATGTACGACTTATGCAAACCGCGTATATTATGCGCCGGGAGCACATAATCCATGGGAGCGCCACATGCGTCCAGCGTAAATATGCGCCCACTATGCGCCGACATGGAAAGTTACATCGGGCGGCTGAAGCCTATTTTTCAACGTATCTTGCTTTGTGGGTCGGCGCACAGATACGACGACGCACATTTGTACTTACGTCAGCGTATCTGGAGATACGTCGGTGTAAGTGCTTTGTGAATCCGGGCCATAATTGTGTTGTCTTCTCAATGCACAGAAACTCGGCCTGGATTATTATTATTTTTTTCAATCTGCATGGGGAAGAGATCAAGGGGTGTATTAAAAAAATTAAATTCTCCATAGAGAATCACTTTTCACCCAGTGAAATTCCATGTACATTTGTTCTGTGTGAACTAGGGTTGTCGTGATACCACTTTCATAAGACGGAGTACATCGCCGATACCCATTACCGATACTTTTTGTTAATGTTATGTGACAGTTTTCAAAGCACAACACAGATTTAGTGGCACTAATATGCAACACTGATAAGCACTGAAAAGTGATCTGCCCTTACCTTGCCTACAGCATGGCTATATAGTCAGTGAAGCAGTAGGACTGGAACTGAAGCAGGCATGGAGGACGTTCTGCCCTAAAACTGGAACAAGTACATCCAGGGCCAGGACAAGAGGTGGGCTGGAGGAACGGCTCGTATCATGTAAGGTTTGGGGGCACCACAAGGAGATTGGGGGGGATTTGGGTTGGGAGGGGAAATTAGGGGAGGTGTGCTAGGAGTGGTGATTTGAGAGGGATTTGTGTTGAGAAGAGAAATGGGGAAAGAGGATTTTTTCTAGGATGGGGGATTGGGGGGGGGGGTTTGTGCTAAAAAAAAAAGGTAATATGGTGGCGGGGAGGGGATCTGTGCTAGGAGGTGACATTTTTTGGGGGGAGAGGGATTTGGGCTAGTAGGGATAATTGGGGGGTATTTGTGCTAGGAGGGGAAATTATGGAGGGGGGTAGTTGTGCTAGGATGGGGATTGGAAGGGGGGGGGGTTGTAAAATGAAAAAAAGGTAATATGGTGGCGGGGAGGGGATCTGTGCTAGGAGGTGAAATTTTTTTTGGGGGAGAGGGATTTGTGCTAGTAGGGATAATTGGGGGGTATTTGTGCTAGGAGGGGAAATTATGGAGGGGGGTAGTTGTGCTAGGAGGGGAAATTATGGAGGGGGGTATTTGTGCTAGGAGGGGAAATTATGGAGGGGGTAGTTGTGCTAGGATGGGGATTGGAGGGGGGTGGGGGTTGTGCTAAAAAAAAGGTAATATGGTGACGGGGAGGGGATCTGTGCTAGGAGGGGACATTTTTTGGGGGAGAGGAATTTGTGCTAGTAGGGATAATTGGGGGGTATTTGTGTTAGGAGGGGAAATTATGGAGGGGGGTAGTTGTGCTAGGAGGGGAAATTATGGAGGGGGGTAGTTGTGCTAGGAGGGGAAATTATGGAGGGGGGTAGTTGTGCTAGGAGGGGAAGTTATGGAGGGGGGTAGTTGTGCTAGGAGGGGAAATTATGGAGGGGGGTAGTTGTGCTAGGAGGGGAAATTATGGAGGGGGGTAGTTGTGCTAGGAGGGGAAATTATGGAGGGGGTAGTTGTGCAAGGAGGTGAAATTATAGAAGGGGGATATTTGTGCTAGGAGGGGAAATTATGGAGGGGGGTATTTGTGCTAGGAGGGGAAATTATGGAGGGGGGTAGTTGTGCTAGGAGGGGAAATTATGGAGGGGGTAGTTGTGCTAGGAGGGGAAATTATGGAGGGGGGTAATTGTGCTAGGAGGGGAAATTATGGAGGGGGGTATTTGTGCTAGGAGGGGAAATTATGGAGGGGGGTAGTTGTGCTAGGATTGAGATTGGAGGAGGGGAATTTGTGCTTTGGAGTGGGGATGGGAGACGATTTGTGCTCGGAGAGGAAATATGAGGGGTAGAGGATTTGTGCTAGGAAAGGGGATTTTTTTGTTGGGGGGGGGGGGGGGTTTGTGCTGGGAGCATATGTGTAATGAGAGGATTTGAGCTAAGTATGCAGCTTAGCACTCAATTTTGGGGGGAAGGGGGATGCTCATCCATCTTGGGGAGGGGGGCACAATTTGGCATGTTCACCCTGGGCTCTAGATGACCTTGTCCCGGCACTGAGTACATCATCAGTTGATAGGATTCCGACAGTCCTAGCACCTGGGGCGAGGCAAGTAATCTGCGCCCCCCTTACCCATGGACTTACCTATTTTTTGCTAGCTCCAGTCTGGTCACATGATCCACTGTGTAAGACAGCGGTGGCTGTATGGAAGAGGAGAGCGTGCTTGATAATGACTGGTAAAGCCTGGAGTGGTGACGTCATGCATATGTTCCTATGACCCATCTGTTTTTGGCACTCCCTCCTCTCCACACTCGTAACAGCTCCCCTCTAAATTTTGCATCCAGGGCGGTGGTCCCCCTCGTACCCCCCACGCTACGCCACTGGGTCCTAGTAATCAATTGTCCTGAAGAATGACAGCAGGAGAAACCTGACCCTAGATGGCATCCAGAAGCAATCCTGCAGTGGGCTGGACTTGGGCCGCTGGGCTGTAGTTTGGAGACCCCTGATCTAGGTCATGGTACCGGTGTCGGGACAAGGTCACCCAGTGCCCAGGGCAAAGATGCCAGTAACTTTGCAGGGTTTGTAACAAACCACCCACCTGCAATTTCTGCTGCCAGTGTGGGTAGGGCCTGGCTGGGCGTTCAGGATAACAGAAGAAATATGCGGTTATTTTACAAAGATACAGATTAAAAATCACAGAAGAAATTAGATAGAAGTATCTCTCCAGAGGAGGAAGATAATTAGATATATATTACTGTTTTAGGTGTGTGCAAATCTTTGGAACATTCATTTTAATGAACAAAATAAAAGTACATTTTTAGAGTCGCATGGGTTAGATGTGTAGAGAAGCGAAACGCGTCCTCTCCACCGTTGTGTAATAATATAATTCATCTTACACAAGGAACTATTGGTGGGATACAATAATAAAAAAGTGAAATAAAAAACACATGGAACAAAATAAAACTGTCTCATTTAGTTTTGTCTTGGTGTCCTACAAGCTGAAAACGCCTCATTCTTCTTTCCCACGAATGCTTTACGTCTTTTAGGACCCTCGCAATGACTTTGGTGAGTTATTAGAAGAGCGATCGAATTGCAGTGTCACTTCCTCCTCCTGTGTAAACACAGGAAGGGGGACGTGATGTGATCTCTGCTCTTGGCGTTTTTTTAACCGCCGCTGAGGAGAGATCACATCACACAGTAAGTCTGCACAACACTACACTGACACACACTACACATAGGCACATTAACCCCTTGCGATGACCCCCCCCCCCACCCCCCTGTCACAGTGTCACTGAATGCAGTGATCATATACGTATGATCACTGCATTTAGTGTCAGTGTGACAGGCAGTGTGACAGGCAGTTAGTGTTAGGTCCAGGGTAGCCCCCGTACCCCCCTCTAATAAAGTTTTAACCCCTTGATCACCGCCCTAGTTAACCCTTTCACTCCCTATTGCCAGTGTCACTAAGCGATCATTTTTCCGATCGCTGTATTAGTGTCGCTGTTCCCACTAGGTAGCTAATTTTTCATTTATTGTGATTTTTTTTTTACTAAACACATGTGGCTGAATAACATTTTGGCCTAAATGTTTGACTAAAATTTAGTTTATTTGATTTTTTTTATAACAAAAAGAAAAAAATATTGTTTTTTTTTTTCAAAAATGTCGCTCTATTTTTGTATATAGCGCAAAAAATTTAAATCAAAAAGGCGATCAAATACCATCAAAAGAAAGCTCTATTTGTGGGAAGAAAAGGACGCGAATTTTGTTTGGGAGTCACGTCGCACGACCGCGCAATTGTCTGTTAAAGCGACGCAGTGCCGAATTGTAAAAACCCCTTGGGTGATTTACCAGCATATTGGTCCGGTCCTTAAGTGGTTAAAAAAAAACATGGTATCCTTACCTCCTCTGCGCAGTTGGTTTTGCACAGAGTGGCCCCGCTCCTCCTCTTCTGGGGTCCCTCAGAGGCACTCCTCCTATTCTTGCGTGCCCCATTGGAGAGCTGCTCTCCCTCTTGGGAATTGGGAGGTTGCGCTCCCATGTCCTGCTGCTGCATCTACTGACACAGACAGCAGGACTCGGCCCCACCCCTGGCTCCGTGTCATTGGATTTGATTGACAGCAGCAGGAGCCAATAGCTGAGCTGCTATCAATCTTTCCAATCAGACACTGGCTTGAGCTGGTGCGCTGTTCCCCATCGCTGGAAAGACCGGGTTCAGGTAAGTAAAAGGGGGGGGCTCTAGAGGGGCAGCTGCATAACAGGAGGTTTTTCACCCTAACGCATAGAATGTTTTTTTGCTTTCAATAGATTTTTATTTTTTCAAATAAAGGATACAGATAAATTATGACCAAAGGCTGAAATTACAACATCATAACATTCAACAAACCGGGCATAATGACAGTAACAATGACTCAATTGATTTCAAATTACCCAACTGTGGGTTGATTAAAGGAATCCAGCGAGCTTAATAACAGAGGAAGAGGCGGAAAAAGAAGTGTATATGGTGATCTTGCGCTCAGGGGAAGCCTGCCTGTCCCGGACACCCCTAATGGGATCAATCTGTGTCCCAGCCAGGCGCCTCTCCAATCCGCCTCTTCCTATAAAATTATTTGATGGGAAATTAGTGGGTTCGAATTTGGCTTCATTGAACCTCTAGCTCATACTAACGAAATAAGATAGGCCTATAGTGTTACCAAATTGCACATATGAATAACCGGACGAAGAACAAAGAACATTACCTTCTAGTCATACAACTGTCTTAAAAGAATAGAAGTAAGAAAAGAGAGAGAGAAAAGTGGGGGTAAGAAAAAGGGAAAGGAAGGGAAGCATGAGCCTAACTTGTACTGAAGGATGCAGGTTGCGTGGGATGTACCCCAGTCGCCAAAGGTATACCACAGTGGGATGCCCATGATCCCCACACGGCTTCAAATTTCTGATTCGTGTTTGAAAGAATGCTGGCCAGTTTTTCCTGCACCATGATCCACGAAATCTTGCGTTTTATTTCTGCAATGGGAACCCTGGGTTGTCTCCAAGCCCTTGCGATGGTAATTTTAGCCCCGAGGAGCATAAATCGGATCAGCTTCTGATTGGGCTTGGATATACCCGGAATCCGAGCATTTAGGAGAGCTACAGAAGCCGTCCTGGGGACCGAGCAACCAGTGACTGTACAAATGAGGTTAAAAATCCTCTTCCAGATTGGTCTGATTCTGGGACATTCCCACCAGACATGCACCATCGAGCCCAGGAGCTGACAACCTCTAAAGCAGCTGGGATCTGATGATGGGTAGATGGCCGCAAGCCTGGCGGGAGTCATATACCACCTCATAAGGACCTTTAAGTTTGCTTCCATCAGGGAAGTATTTAAGATGCCCCGAAAAGAATCAGAACAAGCTGCCTGCCAGGTCTCCAACTCCCACCCTAGTTGGAGGTCTGCCTCCCAAGCCGTCATATAAGAAGACCTCTCAGTCGGGCGGGTGAGTGAAGAGTAGATGACAGATACCCCTCCCCTTTGTCCCATGGTCTGCCCGCACCAGAGCTCATAATCTGTAAATTTGGGAGGTAGAGGCCTGTCCGTCCATAAAGTGTGTAGGAATTGTGATATTTGTTTGAATCTGAATTTTTCAGTGTCAGGGAGGTCCAATTTAGTCACACAGTGGTCTAGGGTAAGAGGGACTTTGGTTGTGAAGAAGTGTCCTATGCGGTACAGACCCTTATCCAACCACCAACTGAATGCTTTCCTGTCCATTCCAGGTGGGAAGTCCGGATTTTGGAATACACTGGCTAGAGGTTGACCTTTCGAAACCAGGGCTGGAAGGTGACGAAATCTATCCCAAAGGGCGTAGGATTGAGAAAGGGAGGGGGACAAAATGGGTGGTCTTCTCTTTTGGGGGCACCAGAGTAAGTATTCTAGGGAGAACCAGGGGACAGCTTGACCCTCTATGTGGACCCAGTCTGGTTTGTCCAGTTTGGAGTAAACTACGGATAGTTGAGCTAGTCTGGCAGCTACGAAGTACTTATATAGGTGCGGTAGTCCTAGTCCTCCTCTATTCCTATGGTTATATAGAGTGTTTTGGGGGATTCTGTAACCTGACTTGCCCCAAATGAATTTGAGTATTTTGCTTTGTAAAGTCTGCACGTGATCTTTTCTGATGGGAATGGGAAGGGAGCGGAATAGATATAAAATTCTAGGAAGCAAAGTCATCTTTATAGAGTTAATTCTGCCCAGCCAGGAAAGATCATATTTAGCCCAGTTATTCATGTCGGCTGTAAGTTTTCGGTATAGGGGAGGATAGTTATTTGTGTAAAGGGATTCTGTCCGAGCTGTTAAGGAAATCCCTAGATATTTGATAGATGAGGGACACCATTCAAATTTGAATGACTGTTGGAGGAGGGATACTGTAGGAGGTGGAAGGGATACGTTCAAGGCTTGTGATTTGGCATAATTGACTTGGAGACCTGAGAATTTAGAGAATTCCGAAATTACCTTACAAAGGTTTGGTAGGCAAGTAATAGGAGAAGTTAGAAATAGTAGTAAGTCATCGGCAAAGAGCCCACATTTTGATGTAGTTTGATCTTCCACATGAAACAGCCTCGAATGTCGGGGTTCTGTCGAATGGCTATCGCTAGGGTTTCAATTGCCATTGCGAAAATGATTGGGGAGAGGGGGCATCCCTGTCTGGTACCCCTGGCTATGTCTATTGGAGAAGAGTAGTACCCTTGGATTCGAATTTGGGCCTTTGGTTTTAGAATAGAGAGCTTGTATTACCCCCATAAATCTTGGGCCAAAGCCCCATCGTTCTAGTAGGGGGAGAAGATATTGCCAGGACACAGAATCAAAGGCCTTCTGCAGATCAAGAGATAGGAGAAATCCTTTTTGTTTCGGACCTCCGTCCCAGTTGGATTGCAAAATTGAGACGATGTCCACTGCCCTTCTCACTTGATCTGGGCCTTGTCGACCTGGAATAAATCCGACTTGGTCCTTGTGAATATATTTATTAATGAAAGAGGAGATACGGAGAGCTAGAATTTTTGTAAGAATTTTTAGGTCATTATTTATCAGAGAAATGGGGCGATAGTTACAGACTTCTTCTGGGTTTTTATCCGGCTTTGGGATAACCGTAATGTATGCTGTATTAAGTTGCGTACCCAGAGGGGTGCCTTGAGTCTTGGAATTAAAAAAGTTTGTCATATGTGGGACTAGGGTATCTGCAAATGACCTATAATAGAGGGCCGACAGTCCATCTGGGCCTGGGGCCGAGCCCTTTCGGAGGCCCTTGATTACTGTCGCCACCTCTTCACCAACCGAAAAGGGTGCTTCCAGCCTGTCTCTATGTTCTACGTCTAAGGATGGGATGGGTAGGCTGTCCAAAAAGTTGTCAATCGAATCCCTGGGAATCTGTGGAGGGGCACTATACAGGTCAGAATAGAATGTTTCGAATGCCTCCAGGATCTTTTTAGGGTTGGACGTAGGTTCTTGACCTGCCAAGCGTATCTTGGGTAAGGAGTGAAACCTTGTTTTAGGGACAATTTGGTCGCTAACAACTGGCCTATTTTTCCTTTTTGGGTGTAAAATTTATTGCCACTCCAGCGGAGAGATCTCTCCGCTTTCGTTGTGAGAGCTAAATTAAGTTCTAGTCTCAGCTTGTCAATATTCTCTAGTAAGGCTGAAGATGGTTTCTTTTTGTGTTGTGCCCTTAGGGTCCTATAAGACTTCTCCAGACGTACAATTTCTGCTTCGTGTTCTCTTTTGATTCGCGTGGAGATCTGAATGATCTTACCTCTAATAGAGGCTTTATGGGCTGCCCAAAGGGTCTCCGCAGAGATATCCTCAACATTGTTAATTGTGAAATATTCTTGAAGGGCTTTATTAATTTCCGTTGTAGTGGTTGGATTGGAAAGAATGGACTCGTTTAGCCGCCAATGTCCGTTCCTTGCCATACCTGCTAAAGAGCGGATGGACATGATGAC
This sequence comes from Rana kukunoris, assembly GCA_029574335.1. Lineage (NCBI taxonomy): Eukaryota > Metazoa > Chordata > Amphibia > Anura > Ranidae > Rana > Rana kukunoris. The sequence continues at coordinate 318,814,747 of CM056059.1, read as the reverse complement.
CATTGAATGGTCAGATAGGACTGTGTCTCTGATTTGGGCCTTGATCACTGCCGGAAGTACAAATGAAGGAATTAAAATATGATCGATCCTGGCATAGGTATTATGCGGGTGAGAGTAATGAGTGTAGTCTCTCTTTGAGGGATTAGACTCCTGCCAAACATCCGTCAACCCCCTGTCATGGAGTAGTTTGGCAATTTTCAGGCTGACCCTAGAGGGTCTAGTAAGTTGAGCGGACAGATGTCTGGATTTGTCCAAACCCTGGTCAAAAGCCACATTGGAATCCCCCCCCCAAATGACTGTGCCTTCTAGAAGTGGGGTTAAAGTATCCAAGATTAATTGGAAAAACGTGTCTTGCCCTTTGTTGGGAGAATAGTATGAGACCAGGGAGTATAGATGACCCTCAATTTTACCCTTAACCAGTATAAACCGTCCCTCTGGGTCTTTGAGGTCAGAGAGATACTCAAAATTACAGGATTTGGAGAAAAAGATTGCGACCCCCTTGGTCTTGTTCTCGGCATTAGCCAAGTAGAAGAGGGGAAAGTGAGAGTGGACAAATTTGGGACTGTACCGCCCAGGAAAGTGGGTCTCTTGGATCATGAGAATGTCAAGTCTGAGTGATTTGTAACTATCAAAGATCTTTCGCCTTTTGACTGGGGAGTTCATTCCTTGAACATTGTGTGTGGCTATGTTGAGGGAGCTCTGTACGTGGTCAGCCATGGGGAACTGAAAAGTAGCTATGTCTGTCTCTACCTCCACTCACCCTGAGATGTCTTCTGTCCTCCCAACCTTGCCATTTGTCAGGATGGACGACTGGCAGCCTGGTGGACACTCCTCGATCGTAGGTACCGCAAGCTGAAAAATAATAAAAGGTTAGGCTCATGTGGGAAAGATGGGGAATAGAAAAGGAAAGGACAGATTTGAAAGAGAGAAAGAGATGGTGAAGAAGACTCCCAATCCAACTAAGGAAAAAGAGAAAAAATAAGAAAAATACATTCTCGGGGAGGGGAGATGCTCCTCGAGAATTTCTACCAAGGTAGATCAAAAAAGGGCTTGCTCCAAATGAGAACAAGCGACCTCGCCCCCAGAAACCTTCTGGAGTCTAAGGGAGAGGTGGAGGTACATGGGGCCCACCCCAGCCAGGGCGCCCCTGAAAAATTGGTTACAGCAACTATCAAAACCGAAACCGGAAGGAATTGAGTAAATCTAAACCCAGTTTGGTCGGATCTAATTCCGATCCGGAAGTCCCCCCGTCCCCCCCCCCAACGGGGATCGAGGAGGAGGGGACCTCAGAAGGAAGGTGGGGAAAACCCCCTGCGAAATAATTAGAATAGATAAAGAGATCTTTTTAGCAGGAGAAAAACTGTTGAAATATCAATTATCCAAAAAGTTGATTCTTCTGATCAGAGAAAGTCTAATTCTCAGGCATAGGACCGACCAAAAACCTTGAAAGTTCAAGGAGTGTATGACCAATGTGTCAGCCGAGATCTGGGTAAGTGGGTCCACTGTCTCTAGCTTTCTTGGATCTCGACCTGGTCCAGAGTAGGGAATTAGGACTGGTGGGGGTCGGTCTCTTGGAGGTGTTTGGGATGCTATGAGAAGTGTCCATGGCGGGTTCTTGCGAGATGAGCTTAAGGCGCTTTAGTTATCTTTCTCCATCAGGAAAGTTTGAGAAGGAGTAGTTTTTCCCTTTATCCGAGAACTTGACCGCAAAGGGGAATGCCCATTTATATTTTATATCCTTTTGGACCAGGACTAGGAGTAGCGGCTTTAATGACCGTCTTCGCTGCATTGTGGAGGGAGAAAGGTCTGCGTATATTTGGACGGGATGACCTTGGCACAAAACACTGGGCACAGAACGTGCTAGTCTCATGACTTCATCCTTTACTGCGTAAAAGTGGGGTTTGGCGATGATGTCCCGCGGTGAGCCGTCCTTTCTGGGTGGCCCCAGGGCTCTGTGGGCTCTATCAAGCTCTATGCGATCTTGAGGAATGTTTGGAATCAAGTTCTGGATCAAATTTTGTACCGCTGCTGAAGTGTCAGTGATGGATTCGGGCAGCCCCCTGATCCGGAAATTGTATCTCCTGGATCTGCTCTCCAACTCGTCGATCCTGGAAAGGGCCACATCCAATTGCTCCTGTACTGTATGAATATGTTCTGAGTTCTGATCTGTGGCTGCCACCGTTTGATCAAGCTTGTCTTCTATCGCTTCAATTCTGGTGCCCAGATTCTGGAAATCTGCTTTCAAATCTCCTGTTATTTTGGTAGCAGTCTGAGCGAGTCCCCTATCCAGGAGTTCAGCCAGAGCCTGATATAAGTCAGTCACAGAGAATGCAGACGCTGCTGACAGGGTGCTGACAGAGAATTGAGCAGGCTGGCTCCTTATGTTAGGTCCTATGAGGGGTAGTGCAGAGCCCTCCCTGTTAATCCCCTCCATATTACTGCCTTCCAGGGGTTCTGTGGGAGTTGTTGAGGGGACATGTCCTGCTGGTAACTTACTTGGACCAGTGGGGTAAAAGGCAGGGGTACCATATTTGGAAAAATCCTTCCCTCAGGCATCTCTTCAGCTCCGTTCTTGTGAGGTGCTGCAGCGGCGGCCATCTTGGATTTTTGCCGTTTTTCCAAATGAATAAAAAGCGGCTTTAAAGTGTCCCTTTAAAGAAATTATAATGATAGGGGGGTGCCCTGATGTCTGGGGGTGCCGTGTATGGTGAAAGCTCCCCTTCCAGCCCGTTTCTGGCTGACTTATGGGCGCCGCTGGTCTGGGGTGATGAGGAGCTCCCGGCTCAAGCAGCCATCCTCAGAGCTCCGCGCATGCGCCTCTCCGCATAGAATGTTTTAAGGTGAAAAACCTTGTGGGTTTACAACCCCTTTAAAGCCGCGTACACGCGATCGGTTCAAATAGATGAAAACGGACTGAAGTTCGTTTTCATCGGTCCAAACCGATTGTGTGTGGGCCCCATCGGTCAGTTATCCTTCGGTCCAAAAACAGAGGGCTTGCTTTAAAATCGAACCAATGGACGGCTAACCGATAGGTCAAAACCGATCGTTAGTATGCACGAGCATCGGTTAAAAATCCACACATGCTCAGAATCAAGTCGACGCATGCTTGGAAGCGTTCAACTTCGTCACGTCGTTGGGTTTTACGTCACCGTGTTCTGACACGATCGGTTTATGAAACGATGGTGTGTAGGCACATCAGACCATCAGTCAGCTTCATCGGTGAACCGATGAAAACGGTCCGTCGGACCGCTCTCATCGGATGGACCGATCGTGTGTACAGGGCTTAAGAGTTCCCTTCACTGGAACTAAAGGGCGAGGCCCAACCCCTGAAAAAACAACCCCACACCATAATCCCCCCTCCACCAAATGATTTGGACCAGTGCACAAAGCAAGGCCCATAAAGACATGGATGAGCGAGTTTGGGGTGGAGGAACTTGCCTGCACAGAGTCCTGACCTCAAGCCAATAGAACATCTTTGAGATTAATTCGAGCGGAGACTGCGAGCCAGGCCTTCTCGTCCAACATCAGTGCCTGACCTCTTCTGGAAGAATGGTCAAACACTCCCAGAGACACACTCCTAAACCTTGTGGACGGCCTTCCCAGAAGAGTTGAAGCTGTTATAGCTGTAAAGAGTGGGCCAACCCAATATTGAACCCTACGGACTAATGCCGCGTACAGATGACCGTTATTTATGTAATGGAAAAAAACAATGTTTTTCGTGTTTCCTCTCAAGCCTGCCTTGTCTACACACGATCGTGAAAAAAAAATGCTCTAGCCAAGCGCGGTGACGTACAACACGTACGACGGCACTATAAAGGGGAAGTTCCATTCGAATGGCGCCACCCTTTGGGCTGCATTTGCTGATCCTCGTGTTAATAAAGTTTGGTGAGAGACGATTTGCGCTTTTCAGTCTTCGTGCTTTTTAGTCCGTTACAGCGTGACGAATGTGCTATCTCCGTTCCGAAAGCTAGTTTTACCAGAATGAGCGCTCCCGTCTCATAACTTGCTTCTGAGCATGCGCGTTTTTTAAAGCCCACACACAACCGTTTTTCATGACTTGAAAAAGAACGATGTGAAAAACGAGGAGAAAAAATAGAGCAGGTTCTACGTTTTTTTTTTTTTTGGGCATTTTTCTCATCGAGAAAAATGCTCTGGAGCCCACACATTTTAAAAATGGCATTTTCTCGTCATGAAAAACGATCGTGTGTACGCGGCATTAGACTGGGATGCCATTAAAGTTCATGTGCGTGTAAAGTCAGGTGTCCCAATACTTTTAGCAATACAGTGTATCTATCTATATATATAAAAATATGAACAATATTAAACCCTACAGACTAAGACTGGGATGCAGTTAATGTGTGTGTAAAGGCAGATGACAATACATAGATTCATGCATTGCATGAATCTATATATTGCCGCTGCTGCCCACTATTCAGATAGCTGGCCCCCTGGTGAGCGCCGGCAATCTGAATAACGGCAGCTGGTTGGCTTTGGAAGTGCCTATCAGAGCCAGCGGCTCTGATAGGCTTTCCGCTTACAGCCCTCAGGCTGTAATCGGCTTCCAAATAGTTAGCCTGGGGACGCACGGGGTGTCTGTTCCCTGGCTAACACTGAGAGGCGTCTCAGCCAATCAGGTTCAACGATTCTGGTTACTGGTAGCCTGATTGGCTGAAGGGCGGGAGAAGACATTGAGGGACCGTGGAAGGAGGATGGCTGACCCCAGAAAGGTAAGTGCCGGCGGGGAGAGGGGGGGGGCAATCTGACTGGCAGCATTTTACAGGGCACAGTGGCGACAATTGATGTGGGCACAGTGGCTACAATTGATGTGGGCACAGTGGGGACAATTGATGTGGGGACAATTGATGTGGGGACAATTGATGTGGGGACAATTGATGGGCACAGTGGGGACAATTGATGTGGGGACAATTGATGGGCACAGTGGGGACAATTGATGTGGGCACAGTGGTAACAATTGATGTGGGCACAGTGGTAACAATTGATGTGGGCACAGTGGTAACAATTGATGGCATGGCACAGTGGCTGTGTTTGGCATGGCACAGTGGTGACAATTGATGTGAGAACAGTGGGGACAATTGATGTGGGTACAGTGGGGACAATTGATGGGCACAGTGGCTACAATTGATGTGGGCACAGTGGGGAAAATTGATGTGGGTACAGTGGGGACATTTGATGTGGGCACAGTGGTGACAATTGATGTGGGCACAGTGGTGACAATTGATGTGGGCACAGTGGGGACAATTGATGTGAGCACAGTGGTAACAATTGATGGCATGGCACAGTGGCTGTGTTTGGCATGGCACAGTGGTGACAATTGATGTGGGCACAGTGGGGACAATTGATGTGGGTACAGTGGGGACAATTGATGGGCACAGTGGCTACAATTGATGTGGGTACAGTGGGGACATTTGATGTGGGCACAGTGGTGACAATTGATGTGGGCACAGTGGTGACAATTGATGTGGGCACAGTGGGGATATTTGATGTGGGCACAGTGGTGACAATTGATGTGGGCACAGTGGCAACAATTGATGAGGGCACAGTGGTAACAATTGATGTGGGCACAGTGGTAACAATTGATGACATGGCACAGTGGCTGCGTTTGATGGCACGGTGGCTTGGTTGGCATGGCACAGTGGTGACAATTGATGGGCACAGTGGTGACAATTGATGGGCACAGTGGTGACAATTGATGGCATGACACAGTGGCTGCATTTGATGGGCACAGTGAGGCTGCAATTGTCTTTTTTCGTTTGTTTGCGCCCCCGCCCCAAAAATGTTGAGTACCAGCCGCCACTGCTACGGACTAAGACTGACCTGGAATGCCATTAAAGTTAATGCGTGTGTAAAGGCTGACGTCCTAATACTTTTGGCAATATAGGGCAGGACCGGCTCACCTAAACATATAACCCAATCTAACACACGTTCGCTTATTTCATTGTTTTCATTTCTCAACAAGATTCTATACATCCAGAAACACACACAATCCTGCGTACCGCACATACGCACCGCGCTATAGTTCCGCTTTGTAGCTCCTGGAGACGAGTCAACCTTTAAAAAGCCATTTCACACCCGATGCCGAAAGCCTCTTCCCGGTCTGTAATTCCACTAAAACCTTTTCCATTCTCTAATCTGCAATTTAGCGATGATGACTTCATGTCGCAGATACTTTGTTGTGTTTTTACAAGGATCAGTGAAGGAAAACAAAGCGTAATATATAAAAACGGCGGATAAGTGAGAGAAGAAATTGCTTGTTATGTCCCTATTTCCTCTAAGCTCCTAAACGTCGGGCCATTATGTGGCGGCTCCTGAGCGCTTCTTAGAGCGCATGGAGGGTTTTGTTCACTCAGCGTGTCACCATCGATCGGCGCCGAAGACTTCTACATGAGTCGCCGCACTTTCGCCGCATGAAGAAACCGCTCACTTGGAAAAGCACAATTGTGAATCCTCATTAGACTTTTATTCCCAATGATTTGCTTTTTATGTCTTTTTTTGTTTTTTTTATGCACATGATGCAGATGTCGTATCAAGAAAATGCAAGTCAGTCATAAAAATATGGAAGAAAAACAATTTAATATGCGGAAAAACAAAGTAAAATAAATACGAGAGGGAAGACGGGAGGGTTTAGATGAAGGGACATCAGAATTGTCACCGTTTAATTGGAGGTTGAAGCTATTGTGTAATTCAGATAACTTAATAATAAATAATAATAATAATAATGTAGAAAAATGTATAATAAATTATAAAAATATTTAATTAGTTCTACTGTAAATAAATAATTCATAGACATGATACAAGGTGGGAGGGTTTGATGGAGTAATACCATCTTTATCATTGTTCAATTGGAGGATGAAGCTACTGTGTAATTCAGATGACTTACTAACAAATAATATTAATAACAATGTAGAAAAATGTATAATAAATTATAAAAATTATAAAAATAAAAAAAGTCAGTCATAAAAATATGGAACAAAAAACAATTTAATAGGGAAAAAACAAAGTAAAATAAATACGAGAGGAAAGACGGGAGGGTTTAGAGGAAGGGACATCAGAATTGTCACCGTTTAATTGGAGGGTGAAGCTATTGTGTAATTCAGATGACTTAATAACAAATAATATTAATAATAATATAGAAAAATATATAATAAATTAAAAAAATATTTAATTAGTTCTAAATAAATAATTTATAGACATGATACAAGGTGGGAGGGTTCGATGGAGCAATGCCAGGTTTAACATTGTTGTTTAATTGGAGGATGAAGCTACTGTGTAAGTCCAATGACTTAATCATAACAACAAATAATATTACAGCGGTTGTATTGCCAGGCAGTACACCTGTAAGGGGCCCGGTGGTCCCGAGGGGCCCGGATGGCATCCCCTTTTTTTTATTACTATTTATTTCTTGTTCGTCAGCACCCAAAGCCCCCCCCCCCCCCGACCTCTAAGGGGCCCGGATGGCATCTCCTTTTTTTTATTATTATTTATTTTTTGTTCGTCTGCACCCAAAGCCCCCCCCCCCGACCTCTAAAGGGCCCGGATGCCACCTCCTTATTTATTTTTTTGTTCGTCTGCACCCAAAGCCCCCCCCCCTGACCTCTAAGGGGCCCGGTGGTCCCCAGGGGCCCGGATGGCATCCCCCTTTTTTATTTTATTATTTATTTATTTTTCGTCTGCACCCAAAGCCTCCCCGACCTCTAAGGGGCCCGGTGGTCCCCAGGGGCCCGGATGGCATCCCCCTTTATTATTTTATTATTTATTTATTTTTCGTCTGCACCCAAAGCCTCCCCGACCTCTAAGGGGACCGGTGGTCCCCAGGGGCCCGGATGGCATCCCCCTTTTTTTATAAAAAAAAAATCGTCAGCACCCAAAGCCCCCCCGACCTCTAAGGGGCCCAGATGGCATCCCCCTTTTTTTTTTTTTTTAAATTCCCGTCAGCACCCAAAGCCCCCCCGACCTCTAAGGGACCCGGATGGCACCCCCCTTTTTTATAAAAAAATGTTGTCAGCACCCAAAGCCCCCCCCCCCCCCCGACTTCTAAGGGGCCCAGTAGTCCCCAGGGGCCCGGGTGGCATCCCCCTTTTTTTATAATTTTTTTTTGTCAGCACCCAAAACCTCCCCCCCGACCTCTAAGGGGCCTGGATGGCATCCGCATTTTTTTTTTTTTTTTCGTCAGCACCCAAAGCCCCCCGATCTTAAAGGGATTGTAAAGGTACAATTTTTGTTTTTCCTAAATAGCTTACTTCACCTTAGTGCAGTCCTCCTTCACTTACCTCGTCCTTCCATTTTGCTTCTAAATGTCCTTATTTCTTCTGAGAAATCCTCACTTCCTGTTCTTCTGTCTGTAACTCAACACCGTAATGCAAGGCTTTCTCCCTGGTTTGGAGTGTCGTGCTCGCTCCCTCCCTTGGACTACAGGAGAGTCAGGACGCTCTCTACGTTGCAGATAGAGAAAGGAGCTGTGCTTTAGTGGGCGTCCTGACTCTCCTGTAGTCCAAGGGAATGGGCGAGCACGAAACTTCACCCCAGGGAGCAAGCCTCTCATTACTGTGTGGAGTTACAGACAGAAGAACAGGAAGTGAGGATTTCTCAGAAGAAATAAGGACATTTAAAAGCAAAATGGAAGGACGAGGTAAGTGAAGGAGGACTGCACGAAGCTATTTAGGAAAAAAAATAAGTGTACCTTTACAACCCCTTTAATTTGCGGCGGCTGCACCCCCCCCATTCTCAATTCTCGGCCCCAGCTTCTCAACTTGCATGTGCTCTGCAGGTCTGGCGTATCCTGCCGGAACGAAGGGCTCCGCGAGCTTCGTTCTAAGGTAAGTATTTCACAATGTGCTAGTATTAGGGTGTATCTCTGTTGCTTTAGATACACTTTGGGGTAGATTTATAATGCATTTGCTTTGTGAATAACACATGCATTCTCACAGCCATCACAAATAATTGCCATAATACGTCCAATATGTTCATTTCCTATGATCACCAGCTCCATCCAGTGGCCCCTAATGCAGAACTTCGCTGATTGCTGTATTTCAGGAAAATACAGCATTATGGCCACTAGGTGGAGTTGACAGTGATAGGAAATATACATACCGGTATTAAATACTTTTAAATAATTACATGATTATTTGTGATGGATGGCATTGTTTTATATATATATAAAAATAGATTCTTTAACTTTCCCAACTCATGCCAATACATTTTAATAAAATGGTGGAAATTCAACGTACTTGACTGGTCTGACCTCAACCCGATAGATCACCTTTTTTTTTAAAGGTGTTTATTTGTAATTTTCATTATAAACAACCCAAACAAAGCTTCCAAATTTCTATCATCACAGGTCCTCTTCATTTTTGAATGACAGCTGGTGACAGGAGAGAGAGGGGGGGGGGTGGGGAGAGCGAGACCGGTAGATCAGGCCGATACTCATTCGTAGCGTAGCGCCCGCAGCATGCTGGAAGGCTGAAGTGACAGGTGGGCACTGCCATTCTGGCTGATGTTGCCTAAGGAGATAAGCTGAGATGAGACAAGAAGAGGAACTGCACAATTGCAATAAAAAGTATGTGAACCCTTTCGGAATGAGATGGATTTCCGCACAAATTGGTCATAAAATGTGATCTGATCTTCATCTAAGTCACAACAATAGACAATCACAGTCCGGCTTAAACTAATAACACACAAAGAATTAAATGTTACCATGTTTTTATTGAACACACCACGTAAACATTCACAGTGCAGGTGGACAAAGTATGTGAACCCTCGGATTTAGTAACTGGTTGAACCTCCTTTGGTAGCAATAACTTCACCCAAACGTTTCCTGTAGTTGCAGATCAGACGCGCACAACGGTCAGGAGTAATTCTTCACCATTCCTCTTTACAGAACTGTTTCAGTTCAGCAATATTCTTGGGATGTCTGGTGTAAATCGCTTTCTTGAGGTCGTGCCACAGCATCTCAATCGGGTTGAGGTCAGGACTCTGACTGGGCCACTCCAGAAGGCGTATTTTCTTCTGTTTAAGCTATTCTGTTGTTGATCTTTCCTTTCCTTCATCTCCCTTGCTCCATTCCTCTCTTTCACAACTCCTTCCTTCCTTCATCCATCTCTCTTCTTCCTTCCTTCATTCTCTTCCTCCTTCGTTTTGTTAATTTCTTCCTTCTTTCCCTCTTTCTCTTCCACCCTTCCCTGTTCCCCATCTCCCTTCCTCCATTCCTTTCTTCTTTTCCTCCTTGTCTTCTTTCTTTCTTTTCTATTTCCCTCCTGCTTTCCTTCCTGATTTTCTTCTTCCCCTCCTTATTTTATCCCTTCTTTTACCCCCTTTTCTCTTTTCTTCCTTGCTTCTTTTTTTTTCCTTCCTTTCCTCCCTTTCTTCCTTCCTTTTTCTCCAGTCCTTCCTCCCCCTTCTCTTATTCTTGTCCCTTCCTCCTTCTCTTCCTTCCCAAATTTTCTTCTGTTTTTTTTCCTTCCTGCCTTCCCTTTTCTCCTGTCCTCCATCTCCCTTCTTTGCTTCAACTCCATTCCTTCGAATTTTTTCTCTTCCACAATTCCTTCCTCCCTTCCTTCATCTATTTCTCTCTCTCCTCCCTTTCTTCCTTCTATCATTCCTTCCTTCCTTCCCTCCTTCCATTCCACTTTCTCCTCTTTCTTTCATTTCTATTTCCCCCTTTCTTTCTTTCCTTCCTGATTTTTTTCTTCCCCTCCTCTTTTTATCTCTTCCTTTATCCATCTTTCTCTTCCATTCTTCCTTCTTTCTTTTTTCCCCTTCCCTTTCTTTCATCCCTTTTCTCCAGTCCTTCATCCCCCTTCTTTCATTCCTCCCCCTTCCTTCTTTTCTTCCTTGCTGATTTTCCCGTTTTTCTTTCCTTCCTTCCTTCCTTTTTCTCCTGTCCTTCATCTCCCTTCTTTCCTTCATTCCTATCTCATCCACAATTCCTTCCTTTCTTCTTTCCTCCCCCTCCCTTTCTTACTTCCCTCCTACCCTCTCTTTCTTACATCCTCTTCCTCCTTCAGTTTCTTCTTTCCTTACTTTCTGTTTTTACACCCCAACCCCCTTATCCCTCCTTCTCTTCCACCCCCTCCTTTTATCCCCATCTCCCTTCCTACCTTCCCTCCTTCCCCTCCACCTTCTCTTCTTTCTTTCCTTTATATCCCCCCTCCCATTTCCTTCCTTCCTGATTTTCTTCTTTCCCTCCTTTTCTTCTTCCTTCATTAATCCCTCTTTCATTCTTTTTTCCTTCTTTTCCTCCCTTCCTTCCTTACCTTTCTCCAGTCCTTCATCGCCCTTCTTTCGTTCCTCTCCCTTCCTTAAAGTATATGCAAACCCTAACCTTGAAAATCAAACCATTCAGTCTGCGTGCAAAAGGAGTTTAGAGAGCTGGAATTGGAGAAACAGCAGTACACTGATCTTCCCAGTGAATGAAAGTGCAGGAGGAAGTCTGACCATTGGAGGACAGACAAGCTGAGCTTCCAGCACAGTCAGAAAATTGACCACAAAGTAATGGACGTGCTCTCCTGCTTAGTGTGGTCAGTTTTAAATAGGAAAGCAGAGGGACTAACAGGAACACCAGGGATTTCACACAAAGGAAGCAATACAAACAGAACAGGAGACTCTCTATGGTACAGCAGACACCGATCTGGAATATGAAGTGCTGGGGTTCCATACTCTTTAATCCCTCTCTTTCCCTTCTGTAACATTTTCTTTTTCGATCGACCACATCTCTGTTCCCACCATGTAATCTCATAATTTGATAAATTGAAATATGATTGTCTTCATTAACAAAGCATTTCAGTGCTGTTGATGGATATAAAACAATCAATATCATTCCACTCTGGCTGATCGACTCTGATTAAAACTGAGTCAAAATAATTTGATAGGGAAGTTATGGTTATTCAATTCATTCGATCAACTGGATAAAGAAAAATGAGGCCGCTTAATTCAAAGGGGGCGGCTTGTTTTTAAATTAAGCGCGCCCCCGCGTCGATCGAACTGCGCATGCGCCAGCCGGGAAAAAAGCCCAGTGCGCATGCTCCAGCTCACGTCGGAAAATGTCGTTGAAACTGACGTGAAAACGACGTGATCGTCACTATGCAATGCCCTATTCGCGAACGACTTAGTAAAACGACGTAACCGACGTAAAAAGACGACGCGGACCCGACGCCATACCTAACATGGCAACGACGGAACTTCGTAAACCTACCCCTCATATAGCAGGGGTAGGTTTACGCTTACGGAAACGGCGTAAACGACGACGGGGCGGCGTAAAAACGTTCGGGAATCGGCGTATTAGGCTTATTTGCATAGGAAAATGAGAAATCAACGTAAAGGCCACCTAGCGGCCAGAAAAGTCATTACATCTACGATCCGACGGTGTAAGTGTTTTACACCTGTCGGATCTTCACTGTATCTATGCGTAAGTGATTCTAGGAATCACACGCATAGATACCCAGTAAAAAAAAAAACAGAGATACGACGGTGTTTTCCTGCGATACACCGTCGTATCTCTTTTGAAAATCTGGCCCTAAGTGTATAAAGTATCGAAGTTTATTGGAATAGTATAGAGCAGTGTTTTTCAACTCCAGTCCCCAAGGCACACCACCAGGTCATGTTTTCAGGATTTCCCTCAGATGAAATGGCTGTGGTGATTACTAAGGCAGTGAAACTGATCAAATCACCGGTGCAAAATAATGGAAACCTGAAAACATGACCTGTTGGTGTGCCTTGAGGACTGGAGTTGAGAAACACTGGTATAGACATCATCCAATACAAGACATGAGCATGGGTGTCCTCTAATGTCCTCTAAACATAGACATAATGGTATACAGTCATAAAGTAATAATGGTACAGATATACATAATACATCTATAACCCGACGCATTTCGCAAAGCTCTACTCACTTCTTCAGGGACTGATGTGTATATCTGATGTTTGTAAAGATAAGTGAGGTATAAATTGGAGTATAGGTTATGATTGGACAAGGGCATGAAGCCTGAACCAACAATGCCATACTTGCGCAACCCACGGCTGAACACTTAAAGGGCAAAGTACCTGTACCCAGCCAACATATATCGGCGTTAGGCGGTCCTTAAGTGGTTAAAATACACCTATGATAAAAAATTATAGACCCTTCATTTTTTTGTAAGTGGACAAATGTATAAAATCTGCAGGGGATCAAATCATTGTCTCTCCCACTGTATAAGAAGATGACCTGATTCAGCTTACCAGCAAACACATAAAAACCTAAATTGTTATTTCTGGATGCGGTCAGCCTTAAAAATGAAAGAAAGTCCCGGATCTCTGGGTTTGATTTTGCAAAAATACAGAATTACAGCGTTAATAACAGCGCCGGACATCACGCCGAGATCACATCTCCCTCTGATTGTAAAATCGAAGCTTTATGAAGATCTTTAACCTCTTAACAGCCCGCAGATAGCCGTTCCTATTCATTGCAGAGCCGGCGGCGGTGTCAGAGAGTAAAAAAAATAAAAAAAACGGTAGAAAAAAGGTTCATAAAACGATCCAGTCAAATGTGACCATTGATTTGCCATTAATGGAGACGCACCGCAATTCGTATGGGATGGCCGAAATAAATCAATGTTCATTCTCGTCCACCAACGCCCCACCATCGATCCAGCTGAAAGGGGGGAAAAAAATTCTGTTAAAAATTCACGATGACTTTATTATGTACATTACGGGGGGGGCGTGGAAGAAGAAGAAGTCAACGGACAGACGTAGCAAACGGAGAGTGTAATCAGCGTTGGGGGAAGGGAGATGCCTCCGATCCGTCACTGCTCGCTCATTTTTCTAGGTTGATGGGCCTTCCTTTAGGGCCATTCCTTCTTGAATGGGCCTTCAAGGCACCTCAACACAAAAAAATTGCATCTGCACTATTTTTGTATAATCAGCGCCCATGTGCAACAGCCCAAAGTTAAGGCCAAGGGCTGATCTGCGTCAGCCCAGAATTGCACAGGCACCAAGATTTACATGATCATCTCTGAGGGGACATCTTACTAGGTGGTGAGTGACCATGGATGATTCCTTAGGGGCTGTTTTTTTTTTTTTTTCTATCTTAACATTTTAAATTGAACTCCCATGCCATAACTATGAGCCAAGTCAGAGTCTTAAAACCTGCGGCCCGTGTGCCAGATGTGGCCCTTTGTTTGCCTTTATCTGGCCCTTGGGGCACTATTCCTTCCACTGACACTGACACAGATACCAACAATGGGGTACTATTCATCCCACTGACACCAATGATGGGTCACTATTCCTCCCATTGATACCAATGATGGGTCACTATTCCTCCCACTGACACCAATCATTGATCACTATTGCTTGCACTGACACCAATGATGGGTCACTATTCCTTCCACTGATACCAATGATGGGTGACTTCTTTCTACTGACACCAATAATGGGGAGTATTACTTCCACTAACACCAATGATGGGTCACTATTCCTCCCACTGACACCAATGATTGATCACTATTGCTTGCACTGACACCAATGATGGGGAGTATTCCTTCCACTAACACCAATGATGGGTCACTATTCCTTCCACTGATACCAATGATTGGTCACTATTCCTCCCACTGATACCAATGATGGGTCACTATTCCTCCCACTGATACCAATGATGGGTCACTTCTTTCTACTGACACCAATTATCAGGGGCATATTCCTTCCACTGACACCAATGATGGGTCACTGTTCCTGCCACTGACACCAATGATGGGTCACTGTTCCTCCCACTGACACTAATGATGGGTCACTATTCCTCCCACTGACACCAATGATGGGTCACTATTCCTCCCACTGATACCAATGATGGGTCACTGTTCCGCCCACTGACACTAATGATGGGTCACTATTCCTCCCACTGATACCAACGATGGGTCACTATTCCTCCCACTGATACCAATGATGGGTCACTATTCCTCCCACTGATACCAATGATGGGTCACTTCTTTCTACTGACACCAATTATCAGGGGCATATTCCTTCCACTGACACCAATGATGGGTCACTGTTCCTCCCACTGACACCAATGATGGGTCACTGTTCCTCCCACTGACACTAATGATGGGTCACTATTCCTCCCACTGACACCAATGATGGGTCACTGTTCCTCCCACTGACACTAATGATGGGTCACTATTCCTCCCACTGACACCAATGATGGGTCACTGTTCCTCCCACTGACACCAATGATGGGTCACTGTTCCTCCCACTGACACCAATGATGGGTCACTGTTCCGCCCACTGACACCAATGATGGGACACTATTCCTCCCACTGACACCAATGATGGGTCACTGTTCCTCCCACTGACACCAATAACGGGGCATATTCCTTCCACTGACACCAATGATGGGTCACTGTTCCTCCTACTGACACCAATGATGGTCACTGTTCCTCCCACTGACACCAATAACGGGGCATATTCCTTCCACTGACACCAATGATGGTCACTGTTCCTCCCACTGACACCAATAACGGGGCATATTCCTTCCACTGACACCAATGATGGGTCACTGTTCCTCCTACTGACACCAATGATGGGCACACCTCAGCACCCCCTGCCATTCCCACCATAGGTGCAAGAACTGGGTTCCCCCATGTTCCCACAAAAAAAAAACCTGAGTGTAAGTAAGCTATAAGAGTCACCAGGTGGAATGGCACAAAGACAGGCTGCGTTCTCATGAATATTATTTCCATTGCCTCTTGATGGGAACAAGCGCGCTCTAATGAAAAGATCAAATCAACTTTCCATCCTAAAAAGCAGCATTTTTAAAGATTTCTCATTATGCTTCAGCAAACACGGCCAAAAACTACAAATAATGTAGGCGGGGGAGGTGTCAGGAGCGATTAAATCAAGGCGTTTCATTCCGGTCGCGGGCTTTTTTATTATTTATTTTTCCCCCCGGTGATGAGATATGTAGAAAAGAGCTGGAACGCACCTCGTTTTTTCTCTCACTGCATTGGGATACTTTTCCAAACCAGTGCCCTCCTCACTAAGATATATTAATTACCCCTCCCCTTAAAAAAAAATCAATTTTCTACTCTAGTCGTCCGGATAATGGAATTAGGGGGGGGGGGGGCGAGCCGGAGAAAAGGAGAGTTTGTATAAACATTAAGATATTCTTTTCGATTGCCGTTTGACGACGGAGTTCCTGTAACTGTACATAATTCATAACGCAAAAGTCCGGGACGGAAACATTTATTTTTGACGGCGGTGAGAAAGATGTGACGATTTGACTGACATGGGAGCGCCATTCGAGGAACCGCCGCAAGTTCATTCTGAAGTTTCATAAATAAATAAATAATAAATAAAAAAAATATGTAATAATACATTAATGAATAATAATTACCCCATACCTTAACCACTTCAGCCCTGGACCATTTTGCTGGGCAGTTTTTGCGATTCGGCCCTGCGTCGCTTTAACTGACAATTGCGCGGTCGTGCGACGTGGCTCCCAAACAAAATTGGCGTCTTTTTTTCCCACAAATAGAGCTTTCTTTTGGTGGTATTTGATCGCCTCTGCGGTTTTTATTTTTTGCGCTATAAACAAAAATAGAGTGACAATTAAAAAAAAAAATCAATATTTTTTACTTTTTACTATAATAAATATCCCCCAAAAATATATAAAAAAACGTTTTTTTTCCCTCAGTTTAGTTTTTCAGTTTCAGTTTCAGTTTTTTTACTACTAATGGCGGTGATCAGCGATTTTTTTTTCATGACTGCGACATTATGGCGGACACATCGGACAATTTTGACACATTTTTGGGACCATTGTCATTTTGGGGCACACTGTGGCAATTGATGGGACACAGTGGTGGCAATTGATGGGCACACTGACGGCACTTCATGGGCACAATGGTGGCAAATTGATGGGGCACACTGGCAGCAATTGATGGGACACACTGGCGGAAAATGATGAAGCACAGTGGCAGCAATTGATGGGGCACAGTGGTGGCAATTGATGGGCACACTGGTGGAAATTGATGGGGCACAATGGCGGCAATTGATGGGCACACTGGCAGCAATTGATGGGGCACACTGGCAGCATCTGAGGGGGCAAACTGGTGGCAAATGATGGGGCACAGTGGCAGCAATTGATGCGCACACTGGCTGCAATTGATGGGCACGCTGGCAGCAAATGATGCGGCACAGTGGTGGCAATTGATGAGCACAGTGGCAACAATTGATAGAGAACAGTGGCGACAATTTATGGGGCACACTGGCAGCAATTGATGGGCACAATGGTGGCAACTGATGGGGCACGCTGGCAGCATCTAAGAGGGCACACTGGTGGCAAACGATGAGGCACAGTGGTGGCAATTGATGGGGCACACTGGCAGCATCTAAGGGGGCACACTGGCGGCAAACGATGAGGCACAGTGGTGGCAATTGATAGGGCACACTGGCAGCAATTGATGGGGCACACTGGCGGCAAATGATGGGGCACAGTGGCGGCAATTGATGAGCACAGTGGCGACAATTGATGGGGCACAGTAGTGGCAATTGATGGGGCACACTGGCAGCAATTGATGGGGCACACTGGCGGCAATTGATGGGGAACACTGGCAGCAATTGATGGGTACAGTAGCTGCGTTCAATGGCACAGTGGCGGCAATTAATGGGTACAGTAGCTGCGTTTGATGGGCACAGTGGCTGCGCTTGATGTTTTTTTTTTTATTCAGTTTGTTTGCGATCCGCAAAAATTTTAAGCACTGGTCGCCACTGCTCTATCATTTAAAATACACCTATGATAACATGAGGACAAAATCTGCAGTGGATCAAATCATTATTTTCCCCTCTCTATGTATAAAAGTGACTTCGGACTGTAAATAGCTTCTGGCGGAGGTTATAAAAAAAATACCAATGTTTATCAAGAAATCAAAAAATGATTTCGCCCCAAGTTAATGTAACATTTAACATTGCGGCAGGTAACAGATTCATTTCCCCGTACGGCGTACAGACGACGCCATCCACGGCGAGAATTTACATGGGTCATTATACAATAAAGCATCGGTAATAGCCTCTGGCCACTCTCCAGCCACTGAAGCAGGCAGAGAAAACGTCTACACGTAGAGGATAGGCTGAGCGTTCTCATCGCCTTTTTTCCGCGGCATCACGCGAGTACATTCTGCCCCCCCGGTTCTCGCCGCTGAGCAAACACAGAGAACAAAAAAAAAAAAAAAACTGTAACACAAACATTCCACAACGTATCGGAAATGTTTACTCGCTTGTAATAGCATTGCAATTGGCTGTAACCCTGCTCCTCTAACCCCAGCTGTGCGTTCCGTGCTACGGTGCGCGAGGAAGCACTGCCCTGGCGGCCGTACAAGAACCTTCATTTGCGTGTTTACGCTCGGAAACAATTCAGGGCCGTTAGATAAATAGAGAGCAAAAAAAAATTAAAAAAGAGGCAGCGGAATCCTGCTCTGCATATTTTTTGATTAGCTCGTTACAGAAGGCAGAAATTGTATTTACGGCGGCAAAGGTGGCGCGGATTTTATCGTGTGATTCATTGTAACACGGAGGCGGGTCGTAATTCCAGGAGATATAAACCCAATCAATTAAATCTTATAGAAGCTTTAACGTCTTAATGTCATTTAAAAAGTAGTTTTCAGTCTTTGTACAGCGGCCACTTTATTAGGTACACCTCACCTAGTAGCGGGTTGGACCCCCTTTTGCCTTCATTCTTCGTGGCAATATGCCTCCCTAATGAAGGCTATTGAAGGCAATCACCCCATTTTTTTTTTCAATATGCCTGCCTATTGAACCAGTGAGGGACAGTCAGAACAAGCAGAGCTGCACCTGAGTACAATGAGCAGACCTAACCAATAGATCCTGCTCTCTGGTAGGCAGAAAGCACTCTAAGTTTTACCCGACCATCTTCCTGGAAAGCAGAAAGACCAAAAACCATACTTTCTTCTAGCACCTACCTAGGAGGGTGCTACAAATGTAATGTAGACACTGGGCCATATTCAGAAAGGTCTGGAGATACGCCGCCGTAATTTTAAATATACGCCGGCGCTTCCTTACGCGGATTCAGAAAGGCGTTTACTCCTAAATTCCTGCTTGATCCGACCGACGTAAGTCTTAGTACGCCGTCGGATCTTAGGTGTATATTTACGGTGGCCGCTAGGTGGAGCTTCCGTCGATTTACGCGTCGAATATGGTAATGAGCTAGATACGCCGATTCAGAAACGCACGTGCGCCCCCGGCGCATCAAATCTGGCCCTCTTTGAAAAAAGTTTGGACACCCCTGCACTAGGATGAAGATCATTATACCGCTTAAAGGGGAGGTTCCCCTAAAAAGAAACTTTTAACATTGCCTGTCTCTTCTTAATAAGATGTAGAATCGGCTGGTAGTTTAAAAAAAAAAAGTCCGTACATACCATTTTCGGCATGTAGTCTCACCGCCGCTTCCGGGTATGATGTGTGGGGACAGGCATCCGATCGACGCATACAGCGCGTCACGAGATGCCGAAAGAAGCCGAACGTTGGTGCGGCTCTATACGGCGCATGCGCACCAACGTTCGGCTTCTTTCGGCATCTCGTGACGCGCTGTATGCGTTGATCGGATGCCTGTCATTTAAGTAGGCACGCCCATCCCCGGCCGCCAGACCCGGAAGCGACGGTGAGACTACATGCCGAAAATGGTATGTACGGACGTTTTTTTTTAAACTACCAGCCGATTCTACATGTTGTTAAGAAGAGACAGGCAATGTTAAAAGTTTCTTTTTAGGGGAACCTCCCCTTTGAGGAACACCAACAATTCCGGTAGGAACCCAAGGGGTCTCCAGAACCCTGGATCAGAAAGGCTGCCCTATAGAATCCGGCAGTTTTCCCAGAAACTTTTTGTGGGCATGTTGTTGTTTTTAAATCCAAAACTTGAAGTTCACTTCTGTGCCTCCAACTCATTACTTGTGGAACAGATCGCAGCCTCCTCTACCTCTCACCTCATTAGCGCCGCTACCTGTTGTTTTAACACTCAGGCGCTGCGGTGGGTGGGTAGGGGGAGCGCGAAGGCGCCACTTCTCTTGACACGGTGATAATTAATATTACAACATATTGTAGCTTTTATGTGTAATACACTCTCTGTCTACAAATATCTTAACCCCTTGTAGGCAGAGGTGGAGCAGGAGGAGGAAAGAACACAGTTTGCACTTACTCAGAGACAATTCTCCTTCTTTACAAGGCCGGCTCCTAACTCCAAAAGCTGGTTTACCTTAGTGCTGACATTGATGTCACTACTCCTGTCAGCTAATCACCAGCCGAGCTGGGAGGAGCTCTTGATGGCCCGAAGAACCAGTTAGCTGGAGTCTCCAGCCATAATTTTGAGAGTTCCTAAAGAGGACAGTTCACGGGTATGACCTCCTCTTGCAGGACTGGTAATGTAACATCTTCAAGTTAAAAGGACAATTGGCAGTTTCTCCCAGGGGGGGGGGGGGGGGTACCAAGAAGACCTCTCCTCCATAAGGCTGGGTCACCACTCCAAAAGCTGGTTAACCTAAAGTACTGACACTGATGTCACTACTCCTGTCAGTTTTTTTTATAATCACTTTGTTTTCCCAATTATGACCAGTTAGAAAGGAAAAAAAACATTACAGATATACATCCTAGACATATACCAAACTATAAAATATAAAAGCTTTTACTGCGTAGCCTAAGGTGACCAGATTTTTAAAATGAAATCCGGGGACATATTTTTTTTTTACTAGTAATGGCGGCAATCAGCGACTCTCTGTCCGCCGCTGCCCGCCTCGCAGCCTGTCAAGTCTAAGGCCTCGTACACACGATCAAATCTGTCTGCTGGAAACGGTCTGCTAGACCGTTTCAGCAGACAGATTCGATCGTGTGTACGGGCGAGCCGACGGATTTGGCCACCCGACAGATTTCAAAGCATGCTTTGAAATCTGTCGGCTGGGAACCCGTCCGCCCGACACGTCTGCTGGTTAGTACGCTAACCAGCAGACATGTCTTCTCGCACACACGCCGAATGATTTCGACGCATGCGCGGAAGTGTTTTACTTCCTGGTGCGGTGACGTGGCGGCGTCAACGTCACCGCCACGTCACCGACACGTCAGCGCGCTGTCTGCTGGCGTGGATTTTGGTTTGCCCGTGTGTACACGCAAGCAAACTAAAATGCCAGCAGACAGATCTGTTCAAATCGGTCGGTCCGACCGATTTGAACAGACACATTTGATAGTGTGTACGAGGCCTTACTCTCCGGCCCCCCGGCTACTACTGGGTGGGGAGCAGAAGAAGATCATGCCTCCAGGGAAGGCAAGGAGATAAGCAGGCAGGTGGCTGCCCAGGACTTGAGCCAAGGCAGAAGAACATGTGAGCGAAGCTGGATGGGCATGCACCCAAAACTGAAGAAATATTCCCTCCGCTCCGACCAGCACATGATCATCAGAAAGGGGCACAGATAATGGAAAAAAATACACCCCCCTAAGCTAGAGAGGGAGTGTGTAATTCAGAATTTTACACTGACACTGACTGTCTTTGAAATTGCCCCAGCCCCTGTTCAGATCCAATTTCGGGGACAAAACCGGGGACAGACTTGGTCCGGGGACAGTGTCCTCTATCCGGGGAAACTGGGGATGTCTGGTCACCCTAGTGTAGCCCTCCTTCTTCTTTCCCTTCGGGTTACTCTAAATCCTCCCCTACTCCCCCCCCCCCGAGAAAAAAAGGCACCCCACTACTCCTGTCAGTTAATCAGCAGCTGAGCTGGAAGGAACCCCGGACAGTTCAAACAACGGGTTAGGCAAAGTCTCGAGCCATAATCCAGAGAGGTCCTAAGAATAAACGTTCACCGTTATAAATTCCTTGATTGAATGTGGTTCTTGCAGGACAGTTGGAGGTTTCTCCTGGGGGGGCACAATCTAACGCAAAATTCCAAGCAGATATTAAAGAGGAGGAGCAGTAGGACAGAGCCTGCACCTTCTCTGGCCTGATACAAGGCAGGCGCGCCACCCTGGAAGTTTGTTTACTGACACTGAGGTCGCTTCTCCTGTCAGCTAATCAACAGCAGGGCTGGAGGTCCCAATGGTCCCCAAAATTGGTTAGTTGGAGAGTCCAGCCATAATCCGCAACCCAGATGGGGTAAGTGCTGGGCTGGTGACCAGGCCGACTGGGGGGGGGGGGGTGCCTGTGACCCATCCTGTGACCAACCAGGGGGGGGGTGGCGTTCGGGTGAATTGTTTGCTGCCCCCCCCAAAAATATATATACCACCTGCCGCCACTCATTCCCAGAGATTAGAGATCATATTTATATACTCCTTGGTCGAAATGGCTCTGCCAGGATTGGTAATGCAAAAGATCTCTAAGTCTACGGGATACTTGAAGGTTTCTCCTGGGAATTGTGCAACCTAAAGCTTTACTTAGGTGGATATAAAATGTAGCACTACACCCAAAGGAGCCGCTTTAATTTAATTGGTTCTTTCCCGAGATGTTCCAGAAGCCTCCGGAGGGCAGGAGAGCAATCAAGCTTGCAGCCTGTGAGATCCAGAACAGCCAAAAGCAATCAACAACTGCTACACTGATTACAGGGGAGCCAAAAAGAACTAAATGGGTCTTGCCAGACTTGAATATAATCACAGGGGGACTAATCTCTGTGAATGCATTAATTTTAACGTACCAACGTCCCGGGAAAGTGACAATGGAAATTAATGGACTAATAAATTGGACTTTTGGCGGTACAGGTAGTTAATGTAAAAGATTTTTTAGGGTCAGATTCAGAACGAAGATACGTCGGTGTATCTAGAGATACGCCGCATGACTTCTAAGAAGAGCTGGCGTATCTTTTTTCTGTATTCAGAAAACAAGATACGCCGGAATTTAGCTAAGATACGAGCGGTGTAAGTCTCTTACTCTCTCGTTGAATATGCAAATGAGCTAGATACGCCGATTCACGAACGTACTTGCGCCCAGTCGTCGTATTTTACGTCGTTTGCGTAAGCGTAATTCCGGCGTAAAGTTACCCCTGCTATATGAGGCGCAGCCAATGTTAAGTATGGAACGTCGGGACAGCGTCGTATTGTACGTCGTTTGCGTAAGTCGTTCGGGAATAGGGCTGGGCGTAAGTTACGTTCACGTCGATATCAATGAATATTTGCGTCATGATTTGGAGCATGCGCACTGGGAATACGTTCACGGCCGCAGTTCGGAAAAAGCGTCAATTGCGCGGGGTCACGATTCATTTACATGGATCACGCCCCCTACCTGCCTATTTTGAATTAGGCGCTCTTACGCCGGCCCATTTACGATACGCCGCTGTAACTTTGGGCGCAACTTCTTTGTAAATACGGCACCTGCCTCTCAAAGTTAGGGCGGCGTAGCGTAAACAAGATACAATACGCCCCCACAAAGTTACGGTGGGCTATCTGAATCTGGCCCTTATTTTGTAAAAAATGCATAAATAGAAACTTGTATACATAATTTCATGAAAAAGTATCAGCATATGATATCAGTGCATCTAACACAAAGTAAGAGATACATTTATTCTTATACAGATACATTCATGGCATAAAAGCACTTAGCGTCAAAAAGGTTTAGAACTCTTAGGGCCCTTTGACACTGGGCGGATCAGTAAAGATCCGCCTCCGTGTGTCCATAAGCTCAGCGGGGATCGCTCCATATATCCCCGCTGAGCCGTCGGATGACAGGGCGGTCTCCGCACAATGTGCAGAGGCCGCCCTGTCTTTTCTCCGCTCTCCCCTATGGGGGGATCGAATGAACACGGATCGTGTGTCCGTGTTCATCCGTTCCGATCCGCAGACAGAAGGAAAAATAGGGTTTTCTTCCATCTGCAGAATCGGATGTTTGCGGAGGCGGACGATTACGGGTGTCAGCGGATGTTTATCCGCTGACACCCGCAATCACATAGGGACCAATGTATATCCCTTTTTCATCCGCAAACGGATGGATGAAAAAGCAGACATACGGTCCCCACGTGTGAAAGGGGCCTTAGTGTTTGAAGCTGAATCCGATATGCATAATAGTAGATCTTGCATTTACTCTCGACATGTTTCTCGTATAGGACGCTTCATCAGGAGCATAAAGGTGGATCAATCGAATCTCAAAGAGTCGATCCAACCACTGATTGTGTGGTATAGAGTGTACAACGCTTTAAACCTAACCAGCCTCCTGGGTATGTGGTAGGTACTTGTTGTGTCTAAAACTACAAAGGCAGGACCAGTGGCGTAGCGTGGGGGGTGCAAGGGGGGCCACCGCCCTGGGGGCAAATTTCAGAGGGGCGCTGTCACGAGTGTGGAGAGGAGGGAGTGCCAAAAACAGATGGGACCACTCCAGGCTTTACCAGTCAATATCAAACATGCTCTTTCCTTAAAGCCATTGCTGTCTCACACAGTGGCTCATATGACTAGACTGGAGCTAGCTGAAAATAGGTAAGTCCATGGGTCAGGGGGCGCAAATTACTTGCCTCGCCCCAGGTGCTGACAACCCACGCTACGCCACTGGGCAGGGGCGGACTGACCATTGAGTCACTCGGGCACTGCCCGAGGGCCCCATGCCACTAGGGGGCCCCATCAGGGTTGCCACGCTCAGTAAAACCAGGGACAGTATGTCAAAATCAGTGTTTTTTTTACATCTGTCCCTGATTTGTCCAAAACTGACATGCTTTTGATGTGAAAATCCTGAGAATTTAGCTGCCCCGCCTCTGCACTGCCTCCTGGCATGGTGGCCATCAGTAAGCCCAGGGGCCCCATAATCTTCTATTGCCCGGGGGCCCCATGAGTTGTCAGTCCGCCTCTGCCACTGGGTAGGACTATGGCACAAACTGTTGGTAAACAGTATATATAAATGGGCATAAAAGCCCTAGCCGGGGTCCCACTAGCAGACCTTGGACTGGGGTAGACTCCAAATGGCAGATTGCCAATTGGTCAGACAGTAGAGGGGAGGTAACCACCTCAACAGCTACCGACAGAGAAACAAATCTGTCAGTAAGTAGAACAGTGTCTGATCTTAAGGAAGTTGAAACAACCAGCAAAAAGAACAGAGGTCCAGGCATAGGCGCCGTGATCCCAGGTGGTGGCAGGGCTGGTGCCCGCTGCTATGGGCTCTAGCCCCAGATCTTTTGCAGACCTAGCAACGCCCCTGCTGCTCTGGTTTTCAGGACTTAGCTCCTTTCCATTGTTCACGGGAAGAGGCTGATGGCTGCCCTCCCTGGGCCGCGTTCTTAAACATCGCTGCCAAACACTTTAAATAAATTTCCTTGTATCTGAACTCTCTTTAAATGGCCTTAACTGCTTTCTCCTTTCAGAATTATACGCATATAAAATATTTTGACATTCATTTTTGTTTAACGCTCCCGACTGATTCACTGCGCTAAAGCCGTCCTGTCCAAGTAAATCAGGCGGACTTTGGAAATTGGCTGGAAGCCCTCCCCGGGGGCGCACAAAATCACCATCAGGAGCTTTGCGGGCCGTTCCTTAATGCGCCTCTCGGCCCTGAGACGAAGATTTAACGCGGGCTGCGATCAGTCCCATTTCCTTCTCCATTTACTTATATTAAAATACAAAATGGCTCCTTGGAGGGTCACATGATCCCTTAAATGCCTGATCCAGGCTATCTCCGAGATTCCGCGGGCCCCGGCCAGTGAATCACTTAGCGAGACGCGCAGTAAATAATTGCGCGGGTGTCGTGGCGATATTTAGGTGTATGGGGATGACGTTGCCAAATTCCTGAGCTCATTTTGGAAGAAGTGAATCCAATTACAGCGGGCGATAAATTATACGCCGTTAAATGAGAAATCTAGCCCCAATTTTATTACCGGCATAAAACACTACAGGTACGAGTAAATGATTATGTAAAAAAGAAGTGTGTACTTAATAAAATCGAGCGTTGGCCTTGAGTCACGTCCAGATCTTAGAGGTGATCCGAGATGGCGATGGATTATTATTTTATTTTTATTTTTTTCAGGAAGTTTGCAGACTTCTGTGAGAGCCTTTAAGGGAATCTTCACTTCTTAACCACTTCAATACCGGGCACTTACGCCCCTTCCTGCCCAGGACAATTTTCAGCGCTGTCGCACGACCACGCAATTGTCAATTAACCACTTAAGACCCGGACCATTAAGCAGGTAAAGGACCTGTCCAGTTTTTTGCGATTCGGCACTGCGTCACTTTAACTGACAATTGCGCGGTCGTGCGACGTGGCTCCGAAACAAAATTGGCGTCCTTTTTTTCCCACAAATAGAGCTTTCTTTTGGTGGTATTTGATCGCCTCTGCGATTTTTATTTTTTGCGCTATATACAAAAATAAAGCGACATTTTTGAAAAAAAATCAATAGTTTTTACTTTTTGTTATAAGAAAAATCAAATAAACAAAATTGGCGTCCTTTTTTTTCCCACAAATAGAGATTTCTTTTGGTGGTATTTGATCACCTCTGCGTTTTTTTATTTTTTGAGCTATAAACAAAAATAGAGCGACAATTTTGAAAAAAATTCAATATTTTTTACTTTTTCCAATAATAAATATCCCCCAAAAATATATTAAAACTTTTTTTTTTCCTCAGTTTAGGCCGATACGTATTCTTCTACCTATTTTTGGTATAAAAAAAATCGCAATAAGCGTTTATTGATTGGTTGGCGCAAAATGTATAGCGTTTAAAAAATAGGGGATAGTTTTATGGCATTTTTATTAATAATCATTTTTTTACTACTAATGGCGGCGATCAGCGTTTTTTTTTTGTGACTGCGACATTATGGCGGACACTTCAGACAATTTTGACACATTTTTGGGACCATTGTCATTTTCACAGCAAAAAATGCAAATTATTGTGAAAATGACAATTGCAGTTTGGGAGTTAACCACAAGGGGGCACTGAAGGGGTTAAGTGTGACCTCATGTGTGTTTACAACTGTAGGGGGGTGTGGCTGTAGGTGTGACGTCATCGATTGTGTCTCCCTATAAAAGGGAACACACGATCGATGGCACTGCCACAGTGAAGAATGGGGAAGCCGTGTTTACAGGGCTCTCCCCGTTCTTCAGCTCCATGGGACTGATCGCAGGACTCCAGCGGCGATCGGGTCCACGGGTCCCAGAGCTTTGGACCGGGTAACAGGCATGCGACCCACGGCAGGACACTAGTCCAGGGCGTACCTGTACGTACATGTGCCCAGCCGTGCCATTCTGCCGCCGAAAATGTGCAGGAGGCGGTCCTTAAGTGGTTAAAGATATTTTTATTAGGTTTAAGTCAAACCAACAAACAGAAAAACATACAAAAAAAAACCCACCAGACA
This sequence comes from Rana kukunoris, assembly GCA_029574335.1. Taxonomy (NCBI): domain Eukaryota; kingdom Metazoa; phylum Chordata; class Amphibia; order Anura; family Ranidae; genus Rana; species Rana kukunoris. Next base: position 318,787,462 of record CM056059.1, on the reverse strand, counting down.
ACCTGGTCATAAACGTTAGGCAATACACTCAAACATAGAAAAATAAACTAAATAAAGTAGTCACAGTGGTAAAACCATTGTCATTTTCACAGCGAAAAGTGCTATAAAAATGCATTGATTACTGTGAAAATGACAATTGCCGTTTGGGAGTTAACCACTAGGGGGCGCTGTAGGGGTTAAGTGTGCCCTCATATGTGTTTCTAACTGTAGGGGGGCGGGGCTGGACGTGTGACGATAGTGATCATCTTCCCCTATATCAGGGAACAGACGATCAGTGACAGTGCCACAATGAAGAACGGGGAAGGTGTGTTTACACTCACCTCTCCCTGTTCTTCAGCTCCTGTGACCGATCGCGGGACACCGGCGGCGATCGGGTCCCGCTGTCACGTAGCTTCGGGCTGGAACGCAAGCGCGCCGCCTGGTGGCGCGCTCGTGACCCCACGGCTGGGCCTTAAAGAGGATGTACAGGTATGTGCTTGTAGTTCTGTAACAGCTGGAGGGCCACAGGTTGAGCATCTATATAGGAATTCCACCACCGTCACCCGTGGAGCTCATTGTTGGGATCATTAGCAATGCCCGTAGGCCAGTGGCCGGGGCACACGTTTCCTTAGCTGGCGACGCTAGTAAAAGCCAGACTCCCCTTGTCTCTCTCTGATTTTGATTTATAATTTTAATTAAGTGCTGAGGAAATGGATATTGCAATCTGTTCGGAGGCCTGACTGGGGATCGGGGGGGGGGGGGGTGATGGATCTGAACTTATATTGCAGGGGATGAGGATGGATGGCGTTGTAACGCACCATTTTATAGAAGAACAAGGCCGACGTCAATGGCGTGTTCACAGCCCGTCTGGGCAGTCCCGCCGCCGCGCCCCCCGGGGGGGTCACCTCTCCGCTATTAATTTAACATTACAAGATGGGAGCTCCAGGAAAGCTTTTATGGAGACGATGTGATGCCCCGTGCGCCACTAAAATTACCAGCCGGCTCTGTCCATAAAATACCTGACACTAAAAATCAAAGGCTTTGATGCTTTAAGTAGGTCGGCCTTAAGAGATGAATTAAAGCAGCGTAAAAGGGCGTGTTCACACGGCGCGTGTTATCGTGCATATAATGCGTGAACGCCAGGGGCGGACTGACCAATGTGGCCCTCTGGCACTGCCCGAGGGACCCATGCCACTAGGGGGCCCCCATCAGGGTTGCCAGGCTCAGTAAAACCAGAGACAGTATGTAAAAATCTTTTTTTTTTTTTTTACATCTGTCCCTCATATGTCCGAAACCGACATGCTTTTGATGTGAAAATCCCGAGATTTTAGCTGCCCCGCCTCTGCACTGCCTCCTGGCGTGGTGGCCATCTGTAAGCCCGGGGGCCCCATAATCTTCTATTGCCCGGGGGCCCCATGAGTTGTCAGTCCGCCCCTGGTGAACGCCAATGTGAGGTGCGAATGTCTTCTACTTCAGTCTATAGAGCAGGGGTCTCAAACTCAAATTATCTGGGGGCCACTGGAGGTATAAGCTGGGTGAGGCTGGGTGAGGCTGGGTCAGGCTGGGCCGCATCAAGTATTGGACCAAAATTTTAAACACTCACTCTTCTCCATTCTTCTTTCGGCACTGCCAGCCAATCACATAGATTAGCGCTCAGTCTATTAGGGCAGTGAGACAATATTCGCTCAGCCCTGATAGGCTGAGCTCTTGTTCCACCCACAGAAATTTCCTATCAGGGCTGAGCGAATATGGTTTCACACACATATAATGCCCCCATCATGTGCCCCTCACATATAATGCCCCATCATGCGCCCCTCACCATCCACCAATAACACCCCCCACCAGCAGTAGCACCGCCATCATCCACCAGCAACACTCCCATTCCCCCTACCCCCCTGTGGTAATAGCATGAGCTGACAGATGTTGGGGGGTGCTACTGCTGAAGGGGGGTTTGGATGATTGAGATCCACCAGCAACACCCCCCCCCCCCATCCACCCTACCCCCCTGTGGTAATAGAATGAGCTGACGGATGATGGGGGTACTACTGCTGGGGTAGGGGGGGGGGTGTTGTTGGATGATTAGGATGCTATTGCCAGGGCAGTAGCACCGCCACCATACACCAGCAACACCCCCAATCGCCCTACCCCCCTGTGGTAATAGCATGAGCTGACGGATGATGGGGGTGCTACTGCTGGGGGGGGGTGTTGGATGATTGGGATGCTACTGCAAGGGCAGTAGCACCCTCATGTTATTACCACAGGGGGGGGGTGTTGCTGGTGAATGATTAGGGTGCTACTGTTCATCAACACCCCCCCAACCCCCCAGCAGTAGCACCCCCATCATCCACAAGCAACACCCCCCATTCCCCCTACCACCCTGTGATAATAGCATCAGCTGAAAGATTATGGGGGTACTACTGCTGGGGGGTTGGGGGGTGTTGATGAACAGTAGCACCCTAATCATTCACCAGCAACACCCCCCCCCTGTGGTAATAACATGAGGGTGCTAGCCTCCCAATCATCCAACAACAACCGCCCCCCCCAGCAGTAGCACCCCCATCATCCACAAGCAACACCCACCATTCCCCCTACCACCCTGTGATAATAGCATCAGCTGAAAGATTATGGGGGTACTACTGCTGGGGGGTTGGGGGGTGTTGATGAACAGTAGCACCCTAATCATTCACCAGCAACACCCCCCCCCCTGTGGTAATAACATGAGGGTGCTAGCCTCCCAATCATCCAACAACAACCGCCCCCCCCCCAGCAGTAGCACCCCCATCATCCACAAGCAACACCCCCCATTCCCCCTACCACCCTGTGATAATAGCATCAGCTGAAAGATTATGGGGGTACTACTGCTGGGGGGTTGGGGGGTGTTGATGAACAGTAGCACCCTAATCATTCACCAGCAACACCCCCCCCCCCTGTGGTAATAACATGAGGGTGCTAGCCTCCCAATCATCCAAAAACAACCGCCCCCCCCCCCCCCCCCCCAGCAGTAGCACCCCCTATTCCCCCTACCACCCTGTGATAGCATCTGCTAACCATCCCCCCCCAGCACCCCTTTTTAGCATCAGCTTTTGTCATTACACATCTGCCATTACAGTAGCAGCAGCTTACTTTGAAGGACGCTGCTGACGAGGGCGAGGGCGCTCAGCGCTTCTGAGCAACTTCGCTTCAGTGCGGACGGGCGCGTGACGGCAGCGCCGACCCTACGCTGCTGACGTCACATGACGCACACCCCTGCTTTGCCGGAACAAAGATGAGTACCGGGGGGGGGGGGGGGCTGCAGGGAAAGGGTATCGCGCTGCGCTGCAAAGTATGACACTGTCCGGGGGGAGGGCTTGTCAGCGGGCCGTAAAATCTCGGTCTGCGGGCCGCAACTGGCCCGCGGGCCGGGAGTTTGAGACCCCTGCTATAGAGGCTTCCATCCAATTTATTCATTTTCTCCCTGGAAAAAGAAAATTCTCGCTGTTATAACCTCCAACAAAAATACTTAAAGCGGCGGTTCCAACCACAATTAGCATTTTTTAAATGTATGTCCTTTCATCCTGCGTTTTTTTTTTTTGTTTTTTTTTTTAAATCCGGTCACTTACTATTTTACAATCCGCCGCCGCTGCGCATAGTTATTCAAAAAAAGAAAGGGCCAGATCCACAAACAATTACGGCAGCGTATCTCCAGATCATTTCAAATCTGCGCCGGCGTATCTTTGTTTTGTATCCACAAAACAAGATACGCCGTTTTTTTTTTTGCGTAGATACGCCGTGTTACGCCGGCCTATTTAAGTTTAATATTTACGCTGGACGCTAGGGACGCTTCCGTATATTTTCCGCGTCGAATGCGCAAATGAGCTAGATACGCCGATCCGCGAACGTACGTACGGCCGGCGCAGTGTTTTTACGCCGTTTGCGTAAGCGTAGGTCCGGCGTAAAGTTACCCCTGCTGTGTGGAGGCGTACGTAATGTTAAGTATGGACGTCGGGCCAGCGTAGAATTTTCCGTCGTTCACGTAGTTTGCGCAAACCGTTCGCGAATAGGGATTTGCGTAAGTTACGTTCACGCCGTTTTCATTGGCTATTTTCGACGTGAGTTCGCGCATGCGCACTAGGATATCTCCACGGACGACGCATGCGCCGTTAAAAAAAAAAAAAAAAACGTCCTTTACGTGGGGTCAAGCTGATTTAAATTAAATCATGCCCACAGCTTTATAATTTGAATTGCGCGGCCTTACGCCGCAACAATTACACTACGCCGCGGAAAGTGTTTGTGGATAAGGATACGCCGATGTAACTTACAGCGGCGTAGTGTAACTTAGATAAGCTACGCCAGCGCCAGTTCTTTGTGGATCTGGCCCATAATTTATAAAACTAGGTCCACGCCATTGTCATTTTGCTTGTGGGCATTGTGAAGCCCACAAGCACTTACTTCCTGGAAGTCTTGGATGGGGAGTGATAATTGGGTAGCGCACTGCATCCTGGGAAGTGATATCACACATTTCCCAGGAGCATTAGAGGGAGATGATGTCAGGATCCTAGGGGATTCAGGAGGCAGATTTCATGGGACCGCATAGCAACAGGCATTTCCAGATGAGTAAAAAAAAATATATATATATATATTTTTCCTTTTTTAGGTCTAATGAGCACAATAATGAAAAAAAAAAACATTTTGGGGTGGAAACTCCTCTTTAAGGATTAACTCCAAAAAAAAATTAAATACATTCAAATAAAATGTTATTAACCACTGTGGTTAACCCCTTCCCTGCCCTTGTCATTTACACAGTAATCAGTGCATTTTTATAGCACTGTTCGCTGTATAAATGACAATGGTCCCAAAATAGCGTCAAAGGTGTCCGATGTGTCCGCCATTATGTCGCAGTCATGATAAAAATCGCTAATCGCCGCCATTACTAGTAAAAAATAATAATAATAAAAATGCCATAAAACGATCCCCTATTTTGTAGACGCTGTAACTTTTGCGCAAACCGATCAATAAAAGAAAATGTAGAAAAAGGTGCCCAATGACCTGGCCCCTTTTTGCGATTCGGCACTGCGTCGCTTTAACTGACAATTGCGCGGTCGTGCGACGTGGCTCCAAAACAAAATGGACGTCCTTTTTTTCCCCCACAAATAGAGCTTTCTTTTGGTGGTATTTGATCACCTCTGCGGTTTTAATTTTTTTTGCGCTATAAACAAAAATAGAGCGACAATTTTGAAAAAAATAAAAAAAAAATTAACTTTTTGCTATAATAAATATCCCCCAAAAATATATAAAAATTTTTTTTTCCTGTTTAGGCCGATACGCATTCTTCTACCTATTTTTGGTTAAAAAAAAAAAATCGCAATAAGCGTTTATCGATTGGTTTGCGCAAAAGTTAGAGCGTTTACAAAATAGGGGATAGTTTTATAGCATTTTTTACTAGTAATGGTGCCGATCGGCGATTTTTATCGTGACTGCGACATTATGGCGGACACTTCAGACACATTTTTGGGACCATTGTCATTTTTACAGCGATCAGTGCTATAAAAAATGCACTGGTTACTGTAAAAAAAAAAAAAGACACTGGCAGTGATATGGGCGCTGTAGGGGTTAAAGGAGTTGCTGAAATGACTGTTTACAGGGTATAGAGACATAATAGTTAACGGATTCCTTTTAAAAACGATTAATAGATAAAAATCAATCATATAATGTACCTGCAGTTTCAGTTTCGTTTTTGCATGCTGTTTCCTGCTTCTCTGATGTACACAGCCACAGAGCCAATACAGGGCAGTGATGGTTTGTAAAACGAAACTGATTGGTGCTGAGGGGTTTTAGACACACAGTAATCACACCTCCTTGATTAGTGACCACAGAGAGAAAGCTCCCAGCACTGTGGTTATCAGGAAACAGACAACCAGGAAGTGTGGAGATCAGAGAAGAATTACAGCAACTTGAGAGCAAAAATGAACAATTAGGACATGAAACCAGGACTGCAGTAAGGTAAAGGAAGCTATTTAGCTAAAAAAAAAAATCCATTAGTGACCCTATAAGTGTTCCCTAGGAAGTGATTCTTACTGTAGGGGGCGTGGCTTGCTGTGACACGTCACTGATCGTTGTTCCCGATGACAGGGAATATGGACAGTGTCGCTAGGCAGAATGGGGAGATGTTGTGTTTACACTAACATCGCCCTGTTCTATCTCTCTGTGAGACGATCGCGGGTATGCCCACGGCGATCCAGTCCGCGGGACTAACGGGCGCGCTCACGGAGATTGCATCGGGCGCGCAAGCCCGGAAAAACCACTTCTTAAAGGGGACGCACAGGTACGCCCTTTTCCGCCACCCGTCCCATTGCAGTATTGGGGTGTGCAGTACACTTTTGCGGTACTGCACACCCCAATTAGCTTGCATTCTGCTTGTTTTGTGAGACCTGGCTGTACTGTCTGATGCTCGGCTCCGGCACCCCCGCACCTCTGGCCAAATTCGGTACTGCACCCCCCCCCCCCATTAGCTTGCATTCTGCTCGTTTTGCGAGACCTGGCTATACTGTCTGGCGCTCGGCTCCGGCGCCCCCGCACCTCTGGCCAAATGCGGTACAGCACCCCCCCATTAGCTTGCATTCTGCTCGATTTGTGAGACCTGGCTGTACTGTCTGATGCTCGGCTCCGGCACCCCCGCACCTCTGGCCAAATGCGGTACTGCACCCCCCCCCCCCCCCATTAGCTTGCATTCTGCTCGTTTTGCGAGACCTGGCTATACTGTCTGGCGCTCGGCTCCGGCGCCCCCGCACCTCTGGCCAAATGCGGTACAGCACCCCCCCATTAGCTTGCATTCTGCTCGATTTGTGAGACCTGGCTGTACTGTCTGATGCTCGGCTCCGGCGCCCCCCTCACCTCTGGCCAAATGCGGTACTGCACCCCCCCATTAGCTTGCATTCTGCTCGATTTGTGAGACCTGGCTGTACTGTCTGATGCTCGGCTCCGGCACCCCCTCACCTCTGCCCAAATGTGGTACAGCACCCCCCCCCCCCCCCATTAGCTTGCATTCTGCTCGATTTGTGAGACCTGGCTGTACTGTCTGATGCTCGGCTCCGGCACCCCCTCACCTCTGCCCAAATGTGGTACAGCACCCCCCCCCCCCCCCATTAGCTTGCATTCTGCTCGTTTTGCGAGACCTGGCTATACTGTCTGGCGCTCGGCTCCGGCGCCCCCGCACCTCTGGCCAAATGCGGTACAGCACCCCCCCATTAGCTTGCATTCTGCTCGATTTGTGAGACCTGGCTGTACTGTCTGATGCTCGGCTCCGGCGCCCCCCTCACCTCTGGCCAAATGCGGTACTGCACCCCCCCATTAGCTTGCATTCTGCTCGATTTGTGAGACCTGGGTGTACTGTCTGTTGCTCGGCTCCGGCACCCCCTCACCTCTGCCCAAATGTGGTACAGCACCCCCCCCCCCCCATTAGCTTGCATTCTGCTCGATTTGTGAGACCTGGCTGTACTGTCTGATGCTCGGCTCCGGCGCCCCCCTCACCTCTGGCCAAATGTGGTACAGCACCCCCCCCCCCCCCATTAGCTTGCATTCTGCTCGATTTGCGAGACCTGGGTGTACTGTCTGGCAGGGGTTTAGTGAATTCGAAGGCCCAACAGAATTACAAACCTTTTGGTTGCTGAAACAGTTCACTTCTGTATGTACAGCTACATAATTCTCTGATTTATGGTGTGAATAATTAGTAACAATGTATGTTTCTATAAGGAGCATAAATTGCCCAAATATAAGAACGGATGCGCCGATGCGGAATCCGGCTGGTTGCCATGGGTTAAGGCCGACCGCCGGCTCACAAGCTCGTGACAGTATGTGAAGCTCTTTAACGGTCTCCATGGCAACAGACTTTTCTCCTCTTCGATACGGGAGCGGCGTTGCTCGTGCCATAAATTGAAATAACAAGCATTCTGTCAGAAGTGATAATGAACCATCAGACTGCGCCCAGAACGGCGCCAGAAGCCGCAGGTGTCCCGGCGTACCGGGTGACATCTCACCGCTGATCGGAATCAAACTCGGCCGCCTCTTCATCATCAACGAGAGACACTTACCTTCCATGAATGAAGAGCTTTCCTTGCCATGGCGATAAGAGGGATCAAATAAAAATAAAAAAGTCAAAGAGAAAAAAAAACTCTGAAAGGGTCCAAAAATTAAGCCGGCCAATGGAGTCAGGACCACGCTGTTTTCATGGGGAATAAGCAGGCCTCTCAGCGCCACCTAGTGGCCACAATGCGGTATTATCCCCATTCACACTGTTTTCATAGAGAATAAGGAGGCCTCTAAGCTCCATCTAGTGGCCATAATGTGGTATTATCCCCATTCACACTGTTTTCATAGGAAATAAGTAGGCCTCTCAGCACCACCTAGTGGCCATAATGTGGTATTATCCCCATTCACACTGTTTTCATAGGAAATAAGTAGGCCTCTAAGCTCCATCTAGTGGCCATAATGTGGTATTATCCCCATTCACACTGTTTTCATAGGGAATAAGTAGGCCTCTAGTGGTTATAATGCGGTATTTTCCCCATTCACACTGTTTTCTTGGGGATAAAGTAGGCCTCTCAGCTCCATCTAGTGGCCAAAAAAAACAAAAACTCGGAAAGGGTCCAAGAATTAAGTCGGCCATAGGAGTCAGGACCACGCTGTTTTCATGGGGAATAAGCAGGCCTCTCGGCTCCATCTAGTTGCCATAATGCGGTATTATCTATATTCACACTGTTTTCATGGGGAATAAGTAGGCCTCTAGTGGCCATAATGTGGTATTTTCCCCATTCAAACTGTTTTCATAGGGAATAAGTAGGCCTCTCAGCGCCACCTAGTGGCCATAATGTGGTATTGTCCACATTCACACTGTTTTTATGGGGAATAAACAGGCCTCTCAGCTCCATCTAGTGGCCATAATGTGGTATTATCCCCATTCACACTGTTTTCATAGGGAATAAGTAGGCCTCTCAGCTCCATCTAGTGGCCATTAATAAGTAGGCCTCTCAGCTCCATCTAGTGGTCATAATGGGCTATAATCCCCATTCACACTGTTTTCATAGGGAATAAGTAGGCCTCTCAGCTCCATCTAGTGGCCATAATGCGGTATTATCCCCATTCACACTGTTTTCATAGGGCATAAGTAGGCCTCTCAGCTCCATCTAGTGGCCATGAATAAGTACCTCTGATGAAGTCACGTGACGTGACGCAACGCGTAAGGTCAACCGGAAGTGACGTGACACCCTGACCGTCCGACCGGAAGTGCCGTTGTTGGCGTTTTTACCCGTTTTTATTCTTTATTTTGTAAGTGAATTTACCCATTAAACTGTTTCCAGTTTTTACTTAATTCACGATGAGAGCTTCATTTTTTCCATTTTATGCATTTGCCTAACCCACGGTGAGCGGACCCTGATTACGCCTGGATGCGGACAGCTCATCTATTCAAGACGGAATCCAACAACAAGATCTAGGATTGAGTTGAGGCCCTTTTCTCTCCGTTGGGAGGTAAGCGCTCTGTGAGCACAGATATCTTGTAAGACGTCTCTGGATTTTCCGATTGCTTAAAGTGATAGAAGCTATTGAATTGTTTGACACGATTATTGCTTTTTTTCACCTTTTGGACTGGTTTCTGTGTCCATCCTACACAGTTGTGATTTATCACCATCACTGGACTTTTGTTTATTTATTTTCATTATATTTTGTGGTTGGAATGTGCACTATTTACACTTTTTTGCCTAGGGGCGCTATTTGCGCCTTTTAGTTTAGTTTAGAATTGCACTCATCACTTTCCTTTTACATGAATAAGTAGGCCTCTCAGCTCCATCTAGTGGTCATAATGTGCTATTATCCCCATTCACACTGTTTTCATGGGGAATAAGTAGGCCTCTCAGCTCCATCTAGTGGCCATAATGCGGTATTATCCCGATTTATACTATTTTCATGGGAAATATGTAGGCCTATCAGCTCCATCTAGTGGCCACAATGAGCTATTTTCCACATTCACATTTTTTTTATTCAATCTGTAGAGTGTATAAGAATATTCAATTTTGTCATGTATGCAGAGAATGAACTTACATGCAGTTTTGATGGGTGAACAGTTGTGAATTGATTAAAAAAAAAACATGTCATTCAGCATTTATATCCATTTTAACCAACTCCTGACCACAATGACCCCAGTGTGTGCGCTGGTATGACTGATAAGCACATTCAGGTAAATGGAATTATTTCTATGTACTCTGAGAAGCCCAACATAACGTACTGACTCGCCTTTAATTGAATCCAGCACAACCTGCGATTCCATGCAGCCTTCTCTCCGTCTTCCCTATAGATCTGGTGGTGAATGGAGCTGTCAGGGGCGGGAGATTCCGGGTCCCGGCAGGAAGGATTAAGGTCTGAAGACACTTTTATTGCTCTTCTGTATCTGCGATGAGATCCGCCGCAACAAAGCAGAAGAGGTTCGTCCAATTTTAAAGCACCTGGAAATTCTTTTCAGCCGGCTCCTCCTGTCATCTCCCGACGCAGCGGAATTCAGCGAGCTCCCCGCACGTGACGCGCGCTTCTTCTACAGAGGACAATGACGAGGTCTACATGGAGGCACCTCGGCGGAGAGGAAAAAGGAGCTTTATCTACAAAGATGCAGTCCCTGGTGTTGGATGCGGCTGGGTCTGTACACCTTCCCGAAGACTTTTATTGAAGGGGGTCACCCATTTCTTCCTCTTACACACAGAGAGACCATCATGTACATCTCCGGGAATAGGGAGAATCTGAGCCCCGGCCTTCCCTTCAGTCCTGCACAGTGGTACCGGCTCCTTTCCTGGACTGAAACGGCTTCCTCTGATTTCGCTGCACACTGTGAGCTTCTCACCATGAGCATTAGAAGCTGCAGCAAATCAGATAAAGCCCCGCCTCATTTCATGGCTGGAGGAGGTCCGGCATTATCTCGCCCTTTTCCTCCCCAGCATAGGTGTGCACAGCTTATTGCATAAGGGCGTGCACCCCAAAGCTCAAACATATAAACATACAGACACATACATTCTTATAAATACATATTAAAATGTATTAAAACATGAATGGTGTCCAGAGGCAGCCCGTCCATTATGGGCGCATGGGTGCCCCCCTCCCTATCCATGCCACTGCCGTCCTCCCTATCCATGCCCTCAGCCGCCCTCCCTATCCATGCCCCTGCCGCCCTCCCTATTCATGCCCCTGCCGCCCTCCCTCCCTATCCATTCCCCACGCCGCCCTCCCTATCCATGCCCCCGCCACCCTCGCTCCCTATCCATTCCCCCCGCCGCCCTCCCTATTCATGCCCCTGTCGCCCTCCCTCCCTATCCATTCCCCCCCGCCGCCCTCCCTATTCATGCCCCTGCCGCCCTCCCTATCCATGCCCCCGCCACCCTCGCTTCCTATCAATTCCCCCCCGCCGCCCTCCCTATCCATTCCCCCCGCCGCCCTCCCTATCAATGTCCTGCCGCCCTCCCTATCCATGCCCCCGCCAAACCCTCGCTCCCTATCAATTCCCCCCCGCCGCCCTCCCTATTCATGCCCCTGCCGCCCTCGCTCCCTATCCATTCCCCCCACTGCCCTCCCTATTCATGCCCCACCGCCCTCCCTATCAATGTCCTGCCGCCCTCCCTATCCATGCCCCCGCCACCCACGCTCCCTATCCATTCCCCCGCCGCCCTCCCTATTCATGCCCCCCACCGCCCTCCCTATCCATGCCCCCGCCACCCTCGCTCCCTATCCATTCCCCCGCCGCCCTCCCTATTCATGCCCCCCACCGCCCTCCCTAGCCATGCCCCCGCCGCACTCCCTATCAATGTCCTGCCGCCCTCCCTATCCATGCCCCCGCCACCCTCGCTCCCTATCCATTTACCCCGCCGCCCTCCCTATTCATGCCCCCCACTGCCCTCCCTATCAATGTCGTGCCGCCCTACCCTATCCATGCCCCAGCCGCCCTCCTTATCCATGCCCCCCCCCCCCCGCCCTCCCTATCCATCTTGAGGGCCCTCTTGGGACGCCCTGGGTCCCTTACACCTGTATGGGCTTTACCCCCCTGATGGCGACTCTGATCACCACTTTATTCTCTAGGCCAGTGATGGCGAACCTTGGCACCCCAGATGTTTTAGAACTACATTTCCCATGAAGCTTAACTACACTGCAGAGTGCCTGAGTATCATGGGAAATGTAGTTCCAAAACATCTGGGGTGCCAAGGTTCACCATTTTATTCCCCAGGGTCTCTACTAAAAATATATATAATGTTTGGGGGTTATAAGTAATTTTCGAGCAAAACTTAACTTGTAAACAAAGAGTGCCAGCCTGGTCTTAATGTGGTTAGAAGATCAGATTACTCCCCGCCATGCCGGACAGGGGGCGGAGCAGTGTAAATCTCAGGACCGGACAGGCAGAAGTACGAATCCTTTGGTGGTTAAAACAGTTCCTGCGTATGATTTTTTTTTCTCCGTGTATTTAGCCATTCGCCTGCCGTTGAGCTCGACGCCGGGGAACAGAAGAATTCCAGAAAATACAGAAGACAATATGCTCTCCCAATTACCGCTCCTTCTTCAAACGCGCCGAACGTTTTCCTGTCTATTAAATCTGAGCGATTCGGAAGGGCTGGCAGTGTAATTCATCATCGCCGCACGCACCTTTCATCACTTTAAGGAGGACGGAGGTGTGTAAACGCTCAAACTAAACAGTGACAACAAATTTCGGAGCAGAAGCCGCCCCCTCCCCCTCCTTGGCTGGGCCATCTGTTCGGTTGCGCACTCACATTCTGTTGACAAATGCTTTTTGTCAGCTGCAAATTTGACGCTTCCGAGCCGAAGATGCACTTTCTAGAGACAGTAAACCAATGCAAGCTGGAGCTTCTGAGAGGATCATTAACCGCACTTAATAAAATATGTAACCATTTTGGCAGCTTATCGGAACATGGAGACGGTTGGGTAAGCTGGGGGAGGGGAGGGGGGGCTCAGCAGGGAGGTGGCGGGCTAAGAGGAGTTTTCTAAAAAGTCCTTGCGGGATCAACTTTCCTGGGTTCTAAAATGACCAATTAGACTCCAGACATTAGAAGGGGGATCCCCCAAATTCAAACCGAACCCTGGGATCAGCTTCTTTTATATAAATCCATTCCTCATGTGGATTCTTCCTGAATCTCTGTGAGCTTTGTGTATTTCTTCCAGATCTGTGCAGAAATCCAGTGTGAGACTTCCTGTAATAAAGACCCGTCACTGCTGATCTCTCTCCATGTGCAGGGTGACTGGTCTCGTCCTCGCCCCCTCCTGTAGTTTTCAGTAGGCAGCCTGTAGTGGGTGGAGCCTGCTGGCCCCTCCCACAGCTCTGCTCTCTCTCTTCTTGTGCAGTGGGACTGGTCTTGTCTCAGGCTGAAAATAAATCATTTTTTTAAAATAAATTTGTATCTCTTTACATCAGAGTCCCCATTAGAGTTCCCCCATACATTGGGGTCTCCATCAGTGTCCCCCATACATCAGGGTCTCCATCAGTGTTCCCCATACATCAGGGTCTTCATCAGTGTCCCCCATACATCAGGGTCTCCATCAGTGTTCCCCATACATCAGGGTCTCCATCAGTGTTCCCCATACATCAGGGTCTCCATCAATGTCCCCCATACAACAGGTTCTCCATCAGTGTCCCCCATACATCAGGGTCTCCATCAGTGTCCCCCATATATCAGGGTCTCCATCAGTGTCCCCCATACATCAGGGTCTCCATCAGTGTCCCCCATACATCAGGGTCTCCATCAATGTCCCCCATACATCAGGGTCTCCATCAGTGTTCCCCATACATCAGGGTCTCCATCAGTGTCCCCCATACATCAGGGTCTCCATCAGTGTCCCCCATACATCAGGGTCTCCATCAGTGTACCCCATATATCAGGGTCTCCATCAGTGTCCCCCATATATCAGGGTCTCCATCAGTGTCCCCCATACATCAGGGTCTCCATCAGTGTCCCCCATATATCAGGGTCTCCATCAGTGTTCCCCATACATCAGGATCTCCATCAGTGTCCCCCATACATCAGGGTCTCCATCAGTGTCCCCCATATATCAGGGTCTCCATCAGTGTTCCCCATACATCAGGGTCTCCATCAGTGTCCCCCATACATCAGGGTCTCCATCAGTGTCCCCCATATATCAGGGTCTCCATCAGTGTTCCCCATACATCAGGGTCTCCATCAGTGTTCCCCATACATCAGGGTCTCCATCAGTGTCCCCCATACATCAGGGTCTCCATAAGCGTCCTCCTTACATCAGGGTCTCCCATACATCAGGGTCTCCATCAGTTTCCCCCATACATCAGGGTCTCCATAAAAGTGCTCCTTAAATCAGAGTCCTCCTTACATCAGTGTCCCCCATACATCAGGGTCTCCATTAGAGTCACCCCGTACATCTGGGTCCCCATAAGGGTCCCCTCTTACACTAGATTTACCATCAGAGCCCCATTACAGCAGGATCCCTATTAGACTCCCTCTTTACATAAAGATCCCTATCAGAGTCCTCACTTACATCAGGGTCCTCATCAAAGTCCCCCCAATATCAGGTTCCTCTTACATCATGGTCTACATCAGAGTCCCCCTCTTGCATTAGGGGTTTCATCAGAGCCCCATTACCTCGGGATCCTTATTAGAGTTCCCCTTTACACCAGGGTCTCCATCATAGTCCTCCCTTACATAAAGATCCATATCAGAGTCCCCCATTACATCAGGGGCCCCTTTACATCAGTTGTCCTAATCAGAGTCCCCCCTTATATCAGGTTCCCCTTACATCAGGGTCTCCATTATAGTCCCCCCTTACATAAAGATCCCTATCAGAGTGCCCCCCTTACACTGGGGTCTTCATCAGAGCCCCCCTTACATCAGGGGCCCCCTTTACATCAGTTATCCTAATCAGAGTCCACCTTAAATCAGATTCCCCGAACATCAGGGTCTCCATTTTGGCCCCTCCCTTACATAAATATCACTATCAGAGTCCCCCCTGACACCAGGGACCCCATCAAAGCCCCCCTTACATCGGAGTCTGCCTTTATATCAGTTGTCCTAATCAGAGTCCCCCTTACACTAGCCTGAAGCAAGACCATAGGAAGCCTCTGCTGACCTGGATCCTCATAGTGTGCACATCCAGTATATGCCCCTTACCCCAGTCACGGGCCTCATGTCTTCTAGTGGGCTGGATCTGGCCCGTGGGCCGTAGTTTGGAGACCCCTGGTATGGAGTGTATAGCATGCAGTGTCCTTGGAATGGCAGGTGCTTTATGGCAATTTGGCTCATTTCTGGCGCCCCCTTCTAATAACCGTTTTACAAGCCAGGCCAGAACGAGTTCCCATTAAATCTCACATGATCCACAGCAAGCAGATTCAGCTGGCTTTTCACAGGGCTTCCTTAGTACTGCAGCTTCATGTCACAGGACCCTTTGCTAGACAGCCCACCCCTCTGAAAAACTTTAGAGGGTGGAGTCCACAGCCGCAGTACGGAACGCGCCATCCTTTATAATTATAATTCAAGGCCACCAGGAAAAAATAAAAATAAAAAAAAAGGATAGCGGCAACCACATGAATTTCACATGCCGGGCCGCCATCTGCACAAGATAAATGTCAGGATAAAATTTAGAGGCGCTCAGGAGTCGGGTTGCGTCCCCCGAGTCCGTTTAACAGGAAGATTTTTCACGTACGGCTGGAGCGAACCTTCAATCCGGGGCGAGATTTATCTTCGGTTTAGGTATACAAGCCGCGGTGGTCGAATACATCTGTTTACACAGCTTTTAACATCTCATTTAAATTTCTGTATGTTGATCCCTTGCAGGAAAAACACAAGTTAATCATTTCCACCCCCCACCCCCTTTCCTTGATATGTGCCCCTGCAGATACATGGCTGGGAGCGACAAATGGCGTCTTGCAATCCTGCAAACAGCATAACAGCTTATGGCACCTTTAGCGGTAAGCCTGGCATTTTTTTTCTTGGTGTACACTGCCATCTGGTGGCCAACGCACAGATGACAGGGACACAAAATCACCTTTTCAAAATCTCAAGGGTTCCAGTTTGCCCCCCCCCCCCAAAAAAAAAGTACATTTTTTTTGAGCAGCACCAAGTGATGGCAGAAACCTCAAACTTCCCCTTTGCGGCTTCTTAGGTAACATGGAGTGTCCCGGGTCCGCCAAAAAACATGGAATTATCATTACGAGAATCAGCAGCCCTACCCTAAGAATTCTGGATAAAGCTCATAGGTGCACATAGCCCATTGCATTAGGGCAGGGCTTGACAAATTTGCTTGGAATCTAGGAGCCAGCTAAAAAAGTTAGGAGCCAGAAAACGTGCCCCGTCCCGCCGAGATCGCGCGCAGAAGCGAATGCATACGTGAGTAGCGCCCGCATATGAAAGCGGTGTTCAAACCACACATGTGAGGTATCGCCGCGATTGGTAGAGCGAGAGCAATAATTCTAGACCTAGACCTCCTCTGTAACTCAAAAAATGCAACCTGTAGAAATTGTTAAACATCGCCTATGGAGATTTTAAAGGGTAAAAGTTTGTCGCCATTCCACGAGCGGACGCAATTTTGAAGTGTGACATGTTGGGTATCAATTTACTCGGCGTAACATTATCTTTCACAATATAAAAAAAATTGGGATAACTTTACTGTTGTCTTTTTTAATTAAAAAAAGTAAATTTTTTCCCAAAAAAAGTTCGCGTGTAAGACCGCTGTGCAAATACAGTCTGACAGAAAGTATTGCAACGACCGCCATTTTATTCTCTAGGGTGTTAGAATAAAAAAATATATACAATGTTTGGGGGTTCTAATTATAGGGAAGGAGATGGCAGTGAAAAAAACACATTAGAACTGCTGTTTTACTTGTAATGCCAACGGGCACCACAAGATGGCGCCAGATCACAGAAGGAAGCTTAGACCTGCAGAAAGCCGCCACCTCAATTACCGGCAGGCGTATTTCTTTTTACAATTGCTAAAAGGCGCCCGGTATTTGTCGAGCCCTGCCCTAAGAATTATGGGTAAAGCGCATAAGTGTGCACAGCCTATTGCATTAGGGTGTGCACCCCAAAGCTCAACACACACACACACTACCGATCACTCACCATGTTTATTCAGAAAGGCAATACATATTTACCAGCCCCTTCCCTCACTCTCGACCAGCGGTTGCGATAACCGCCAGCTGCGAGCGATCTCCAGGCACGAGAAGTAAAATAGGGACGTGTGTAAACACACACATCCCTGTTTTGTTCTGTTAAGAAATTCAGATTGCGAGTTCCTAATAGCTAGGAACCACGATCTGTCATTTCCTCTAGGTCAGTCCTCCCCCCCCCCCCCCCTTCAGTTAGAACACACACGAGGGAACACAATTAACCCCTTGATCACCCTCTAGTGTTAACCTCTTACCCTGCCAGTGACATTTTTACAGTAATCAGTGCATTTCTACAGCACTGATCGCTGTATATTTGTCAATGGTTCCAATATAGTCTCAGAATTGTCCGCCATAATGTCGCAGTCCCGGTAAAAATTGCTGATCGCCGCCATTACTAGTAAAAAAAAAAATAATCATAATAAAAATGCTATAACTATCCCCTATAACTTTTGCGCAAACCAATCAATAAACGCTTATTGCGTTTTTTTTTTTTTTACCAAAAATATGTAGAAGAATCCGTATCGGCCTAAACTGACTTTTTATTTTTTTTTTAAAAAGGGGATATTTATTATAGAAAAAAAAAAAGCACAAAATATTTAATATCGTTTTTTTTTTTCTAAATTTTCGCTCTATTTTTGTTTATAGTGTAAAAATAACCACCAAAAGAAAGCTCTATTTGTGGGGGGGAAAAAAAAGGACGTCGATTTTGTTTGGGAGCCACGTCGCACGACCGCGCAATTGTCAGTTAAAGCGACACAGGGCCGAATCGCAAAAAATGGCCTGGTCTTTGGGCAGCCAAATCCTCCGGGGCTGAAGTGGTTAAAAAAATAAAAATAAACGAGGGTTTACAACCCTTTTAAAGCAAAAAAAAAAACAGTAAGAGTAATGACTCTGTTATGTGATATTTTCATCAGATGATGTATGACCCACATGGGTTTGCCATTGATCATCGCACTGACCAGGTGATTGATGACTTTGTTGATAAACAAAGTCACATGATCATGATAAAAATCTAAAGTACTGAATGGGTAAAATGTGGTCCCCTCTATGTCTTTCAGAACTTGATTTTTATTTTTGAGCAAATCTTTTCAGAAATCTAAAATCAGAAATGTTTACGTGTGTGTGTGTGTAAATACACTATATTACCAAAAGTATTGGGACACCTGCCTTTACACCATGGTTGCTCCACCTGTGGACCTCCAGCTGTTGTGGAACTACAAGTCCCATCATGCCATGCTTGTTACTGTCAGTGGCGTGCAATGCCTCATGGGACTTGTCTCGGCAGCCATGATAAATGTGATCAGTTTACAGGGGGAATGGCAGAACCAGGCAGGATCAACCAGGTATTTCGGGCAATAGAAAGGGACAAAATTACACAGCACAAACACTGTGCTGTACTGTTATCCATACTTTAAGGAACAGGATCCTTTTTCTTTTAGTATCCTGTACCTTAAAGCGGGGTTCCACCTGCGATTTTACATATTTTTTTAAAGTCAGCAGCTACAAACACTGTAGCTGCTGACTTTTAATAATGACACTTACCTGTCCTAGGCGCCCACGATGTCGGCCCCCAGGAGGCCGATCGCTCGATCCTGGCAGCTCCCGGCGCCTCCATCCCTACAGAGGGGAACAGGCAGTGGAGCCTTGCGGCTTCACTCCCCTGTTTCCTACTGCGCATGCGCGAGTCGGGCGCCTGCTTTCTGGGATACACAGACAATGCGGGATCGGGAGAGGAAGAAGACCTGTATGGGAAGAGCCAGATTAGGAACTTCCGCATAGCAACCACCCTTTCTGGCAAGTAAAAATATATTTTTTTTCAAAAAAAGAATCTGGATTTTGGCGTTTTTTTTATTATTTTTAGGGTGGAACCCCACTTTACTTTTGTTAATACAGTGGAACCTTGGTTTACGAGTAACGCGGTTAACAATTTTTTTTTTTTTCTATATTCGGACTCGGTTTGCGAGTGATGTCTCGCGAAACAAGCAGAATTCAAGCCTCTGGGGTGTGCAGTACTGCATTTGGCTAGAGGTGCGGGGGGGGGGGGGCACCGGTGACACTCACAATGGGTTGGAGCTGTTCAGGAATTACTCAAAATCACTCAGAAATATTCCATTCCCCCTCCGGGGGGTTTCCGAGATCAGCCGAGCTGTCCCCGGGTATTTCCAAGGCTCTCGGGCGCCCCCCCACCTCTGGCCACATGAGGTATTGCATGCCATAGAAGTCAATGCGGAAAAAATTATCTTTATTTCCATTGACTTCTATGGGGAAACTCGTTGATATGCGAGTGCTTTGGATCACAAGCATTCTCCTGGAACGGATTATACTCGTAATCCAAGGTTCCACTGTATACTGTATTTACACACACACACACACACTTCTGATTTTAGATTTCTGAAAAGATTTGCTAAAAAATAAAGTTTTGAAAGACATAGAGGGAACCACATTTTACCCGTTCAGTACTTTAGATTTTTTATCATGATGATCTGACTTTGTTTATCAACAAAGTCATCAATCACCTGGTCAGTGCGATGATTAATGTCTTCTTCTCTTTTTTTTTTTTATTAAAGAAACCAATGTGGGTCATACATCATATGATGAAAATATCACATAACAGAGTCATTACTCTTACTCTGTATTTTTTTTTTTTTTTTTTGTTTTGTTGTGATTTGATAGTTTTCCCCCCACAATAAAGTGAAAAAAGGAGCAAAATTTGTAAATAATAATACTTAAAAATTGCACACAAGAATTTATTTTTTATGTATGCGATTATTATATGCACAAATATATTATCGTGCATCATCTATTGTTTTTTTTACTTTTACCTCACTTTCTTTTATTACAGGTAAGTGTCCTTATTTAAAGTCAGCAGCTACACTGTTAGTAGCTGCTGACTTTAAAAAAAAAAAATTCCCGCGGCTGGAGCTCCGCTTTAACCATTTTACCACTGGGCTAATTTTGGCACTTCTCTCCTTCATGTAAAAATCACAATTTTTTTGATAGAAAATGAATCAGAACCCCCAAACATTATATATATTTTTTTAGCAGACACCGTAGGGAATAAAATGGAGGTCATTGCAACTTTTTTTTTCCCTCGGTATTTGCGCAATAATTTTTCAAACGCCTTTTTTTGGAAAAAAAATACGGTTTCATGAATTAAAAAAACAACAAAACAGTAAAGTCAGCCCAATTTTTTTGTATAATGTGAAAGATGAAGTTACGACGAGTAAATAGATACCCAACATGTCACGCTTTAAAATTGCTCACACTCATGGAATGGCGCCAAACTTTGGTACTTAAAAATCTCCATAGTTGACGCTTTAACATTTTTTACAGGTTACTATTTTCGAGTTTCAGAGGAGGTCTAGTGCTAGAATTGTTGCACATGCTATAACGCACGCAACGATACCTCACATGTGGGGTTTGAACGCCGTTTACATATGTGGGCGGGACCTGCATGCGTGTTCGCTTCTGCGCGGAGATAACGGGGACAGGGGCGTTTTGAATTTTTTTTTTTTTATTTTACCTAATTTTTTTTATTTTTACACTTTATTTTACTTTTTTATTTTTTTTGATCACTTTTATTCCTATTACAAGGAATGTAAACATCCCTTGTAATAGGAAATGTGTGCGACAGCTCCTCTTTTTGGAGAGATGTGGGATGGTCAATAAGACCTCACATCTCTCCTCCAGGCTTACAAGCATGAAATCGGTGAAAAAAAAAAAAAAAAAAAAAAAAATCACCAATCACATGCCGACAGCCGCGATTGCGGCTTTGTTTACTTCCGGGTACCGAGCGTGACGTCATAACGTCGCGCCTGGTCCTCTGACGGTCATAGAGATGACTGTGACCGTCTGGTCACCAGTCATCTCTATGGTTCTTCAGCACGCACCGGCCGGTTCGCTCTCCGGGCCCCCGATGGCATGGGAGAGCCCGGAGAAGCATCGGATGGCGGTGGGGGGGGGGGACGGGACAGGTGACGTCCCCTCCCACTGCCTATAAGAACGATTTTGATCTTTCTTATGGTGCAGAGAATCAGCAGCTGAAGAGATGGATATCTGAATGATGCCTGTGGCTGCACCCATCATTCAGACATCACCGCACAAAGCTCAGGTACGTCCTCGGTGGTTAATAGCACTTTACATTCCCTCCTGTCTCTCCCTTATCTGTTATTCTGGCATGTCCTTAATTCTATAACTCAACCGGTCTCTCTAGAGTGCATAGAAGTAAAAACCATTTCTAAAAGTGAAGCCTCATACACGCGCTCGGTTTTCTCGGCAAGAACCAGCAAGAAAACTGCTGGCAGAGCTCTCTTGCCAAGTAAATCGTGCGTGTGGACAAGACTTTCAGGTTTTTCGACAAGAAAACTGCCCAGAATCTTGACGAGAAAAAGAAAAAAAAAAAAAGAACAAGTTCACTATTTTCTCGTCGTGAGATTCTCTGCAGTTTTATTGCTGAGAAACCAGAGAGTGTGTATACTTGCCTGTCTCGGTGGAAACCCACGCAGGCTCGAAATAACTTCGACACATGCGCGGTACCTTCTTAGGCATAGGTTGGGTGCAGCAAGATGGCGGCGACGGCATAGAATGTGACGAGCGCATGCTCGTCGTACGCAATGACGTCACCGCGTTCTTGCCTTTCAAGACAACCTCGGTTCTTTTGAAAGGCGAGTCTGTACACTTGCCAAGAATCTCGTCAGGAAAAACAACAACGTTTTTTTTCCCTGACGAGATTCTGGCCTGTGTGTATGAGGCTTAACATGTAAACCCACTTTTTGGACTTCTTCCTGTAGGTAAACCTGGAATAAGGCTTACCAATAGGTTGTGGAAATATCTCCTAAACGTGTGCCGCTTAGGAAATATTTCACTGGTAGTCCGCCGAAAATCCCAGTGGAGCACGCGTAGGGAAGAAACCAACCTTAGCCCAGGTTCACACTGGGTACGATTTGCTTCGATTTGAGATGCGATTTCACATGTGAAATCGCATCTCAAATCGGCGGCAATTGCCAGCAATGACACCGTCCTAATCGGTGCGACGCCGCATCTGCGGCGCTGCACCGATTTCAAAAAGTAGTTCCTGTACTACTTTTTGCGATTTCAGGACGCGATTTACATTGACATCTGTGCAGAAACCTACACAGATGTCTCCTAAATCGCGACTGCCAGAGGAGTGAAATCGCGCGATTTCACTCCCGCAGCCCAGCGTGAACCAGGGCTAAGTGCCGTTTCTTCCCTAGCCTGTGCAGTTAATCGCGGCTCCCATGCACATGCGCGGAAGTGACGCAGTTTTTCAGTTCTTATAACAGACAGAGGGGAGACATTTGACAGGTAAGGAGACATGCAGGAGGCGTCTATATCCTTATGTATCAGACCTATAGCAGTAGTTTAGAAAGGATGAGAGGGGAAGGGGGGGGGGGTTACATCCACTTTAAGTTTGGAAGCAGCATTGATAAAGTGAGCACAGGAGCCAGCAGCTGAGCCGACAATATAATCCAGTATGGCTCCTGTAATTACAGTCCTCTCCTTCACGAGAAGAGTAAAGTGATCCCGGCCCTCTCCTCAGTGGTCACATAAAGTTTAAATACGGCCTTGTTTTACACTTCCATCAATATTACGACTTCACTAATTGAATGTTAATGAAAATCATTTCACATAAAGGGGGGGGGGGGAGTGAAAATTTACACCCATGCAGCAGCTCTAAGGATGTCTGCAGAAAACAACTGGCAGGAAAGGAATCCCAGGAGGGAATTAAAGATTAGGCAAGATGTACACAGGGAAGACAAAATAAACGCTTGCATATTATGCGGTCAGATCAAGCTGGCGGGCAAACTGCTAAACACGTAATTAAAGAGGAGTTGCACCCTGGAATTTTTTTTTTTCTTTTTTAATACCAAAAAAAAAATTGAAAAAATAAAATAAAAGCATTTTTATACCTCACCAGAAAGGGCTGTTGCTATGCCGAACTAGCTCTTCTGCCTCTTCCTACACCGCGGTCATCTTCTTCCTCGTCCTCCGTCGCGGTGTCTTCTGGTGAATGGGGCGCGCTGTCTTCTGGGAACTGTGTGTATCCCAGGAGGCAGCCGCCCATTCACAAAGTGCCGTGCGAGTCGCGCGTGCGCAGTAGGAAATGGGCAGTGAAGCCTTGCCCATTTCCCTTAGTCAGGATTGAGGCGCCAGGACCAAGTTATTGCCGCCAGGGGCACATCATTGCAGGCACTTAGGACAGGTAAGTGTCCTTATTAAAAGTCAGCAGCTACAGTGTTAATAGCTGCTGACTTAAAAAAAAAAAAAAAAATGTGGAATCCCGCTTTAAACACATATGCCCCTTTCCTGCCCAGGCGAAATTTCAGCTTTCAGCACTGCAACGATTTAAATTAAAATTGCGCGGTCGTGCGACGTGGCTCTCTAACAAAATTGGCATCCTTCCCCCCCCACAAATAGAGCTTTCTTTTTTTGGTATTTGATCACCTCTGCGGTTTTTATTTTATACGTAAAAAAAAAAAAAAAAAAAAAAAGCGACAATTTTTTTTGCTATAATAAATATCCCCCAAAAACATTTTTTCCTCAGTTTAGGCCGCTGCGTATTCTTCTACATATCTTTCGTTTAAAAAAAACAAAAAACAACACGCAATAAGCGTTTGATTGGTTTACGCAAAAGTTAGAGCGTTTACAAAATAGGGGGTATTTTTATGGCATTTTTATTAATATTTTTTTTTTTTTTTACTAGTAATGGCGGCGATCAGCGATTTTTTTCGGTACTGTGACATTATGGCGGAGACATTTTTTGGGACCATTGGCATTTTTATAGCGATCAGTGCTATAAAAATGCATTGGATTACTATAAAAACGCCACCGACAGTGAAGGGGTTAACACTAGGGGGCGGGGAAGGTGTTAAGTATGTTCCCTGAGTGTGTTCTAACTGTATGGGGGGGGGGTGGACTGACATGGGGAAATCACTGATCTTCTGTTTATACATTGTATGAACAGAAGATCAGCATTCCCCCCCCCCCCCCCAACAGGACCGGGAGCTCTGTGTTTACACAAACTCCCGGGCCCCACTCTGTAACGAGCAATCGCGGGTGCCCGGCGGCGATCACGCCCGCCGGGCAGGAACTCACGCGCCCCTAGTGGCCTGCGAGAGAGCCGACGTAGAGCTACGGGCTCTCACGCAGGGGAGCCGACCTGCCGCCGTCATTTTACGGCTGCAGGTCGGCAAGTAGTTAAATAGTTGCATGACCGCACAAATGTCATGTAAATTGCAACAGCGCTGAAAACTGGCCTGGGCAGGAAGGGGGTAAAAGGGCCCAGTAGACAAGTGGTCAAAGTTGAAGTATACTCTGCTTTTATAGAACACCTCTGCAGGTATACACGGCTCTCACATTTGCATGCGCTGTACTTCACTGTTCCAGTGGAAACTGTATGAAAAAAAAATATAGTTATTTTCTTATTTTGTCTCATGGGGCAGAAAGTCAAAGGATATTGGGGCACAAGAGAGCAAAAACTAAAATATTCCAAATGACGTATAGGTGCTTTGTGATACAAACAAAACTAAATGCTTTAGGATATTGGTTCATTCATTTTATTGCCCCCCACACATATAGACGGCTAATAGCAATACACATAAAAAAGACAAAAAAACAACTCATTCATATTGTGAATAATGTGAAAATGTAAGACCTTCAAATCATTAACCCCCCCCCCCCCTCCCCCAATCTGCTCCATGTAATAAGTAAATTAGTAGCTAGAAGCAAATTTAGCATGGCAGTGCAAAGCACAGTAACCAATAGCAACAGGATTCCACTCTACCATCATCAGATCTCATAAATCATAATTTCTGTACGCCGATATTTCAGGCCATGGTGGATACTAGAGACATGGGCCCAGATTCACAGAGAATTGGATTCTCGTAGAGTATCAGAAATACACTACGCCGCCGTTTTTTACCTGGCTCTACGTGGAATTCAGGTAGATTTTGTCCAGTAAACGACGGCGGCGTAGTGTATTTCTCCCGTCGCAATCCATCTGCGCGAGTAGGGGGCGTGAAGCATTTAAAATAGGCGCGTTACCGCGGCGATCGAACTGCGCATGCTCCGTTCGCAAATTTCCCGCCGTACATTGCGCGAAAACAAGTCGTCACGTCGTAGTAGCGTCGTTTACGTACATTCCTATTCCCGAACGAGTTACGTTAAAAAAAAAAAAAAATTCAAATCGACGCGGGAACGACGGCCATACTTTACATGGGTTACGCACTGTTAGACCAGCAAAAAGCTCCTCTAACATTTACGCAGCCAAAAAATGACGTAGGCGATTGCGAGGGACACTCGTACCTTCGTGGATCGCCGTAAAAACTAATTGGCATACCCCGACGCATGAAAACGACGCAAACTCCTCCCAGCGGCCGCAAAAATATCGCAGCGTAGATCCGAAGGCTTACGAAGACGCAAGCCTCTCGGATCGAAGCCCGAAGCCGCCGTATCATGGTTTGAGGATTCAAACTAGTGATACGGCGCGCAAAATTTGAAATTACTCCTGTCTAACACCAGTTAGACAGGCGTAATTGCTCTGTGAATCTGGGCCATTATTTCTGTTTCTTGGGAAACCGAGGTGGAATCTCTGCATCGGAGATTCCAGCGCTGTGCGCCCATCACAAGTCTCAACCCTCCTTGTCAGCTTTGTTACAATTGAACATAAAATTTTAAAAAAAAAATACACAAGGAGGTGGAAGTATCCAAAAGTTTAGCGGAGGTGGAACAGAAATAAAGAAAAGAAAAAAAAAAAAAAGAGAAGAGGGGGGGGGATGTGTGAACACCCACGAAGTCCCAAAGACATTAAAAAAAAACAAAAAAAAGGCGGCGGAGCCCAACTGCCACCACCAGACTGACCGACACGTTCTATAAAACTTCCTATAAAGATTCACGATGACCGAATTTGATCACCTCTGCGGTTTTTATTTTTTTACGTTAAACAGAAAAAAAAAAAAAAAAACAGTGACAAATTTTAAAATTGTCACCACCATACACTTACAAACCTTACCTACGCCCCAAAAAAAAAAAGACACCCGTCCGAGATAAAAGGGTTACCATCATATAACACTTTCTGAAAATACTAACTGCCTGGCTGCCTTTGGATTTAACACCAAGTTATCTACATTAAAAACAAGCATGAAAAGACAATATTAATTATTAAAATTAGGGCTGCGCAGATACCGGTATCAGTGCCGATACCAAGCATATGACTCGTCAAAAATCCAATAACAAGTCGCCTGCAATGTGAACGAGGGCTTAACTCCTTTATTGTTCTTCTTCATTAAAATTACACATTTTCTGCAGATTTTTTATTTCATTTTTTTCTCTATTTTATAATCATTTAATTAAAAAAAACATTTGCTTTAAAATTTTACACGTTTCACAAAAAAAAAAAAAAAAAAAAAAAACTCGGTGCATCCCCAATTAATTAAAATGATACTACCGTGTAGTATATAAAGTTATGCAGTAAAACAGTATAGTGGGTTATGCAGTATAAAAGGCAGCAGAACAGTGGAAGGCAGTACCGTGCAGTATAGACAGTGATGCAGATTAATGAAGGGCAATGCAGTATAGCCTTGTGGCTTCACTGCCCGTTTCCTACTGCGCGAGGCAAAAGTCAGCGCGCCCTATTACCCAGAAGGCAACGCAAGGAGGATGAGACCGAGGAGCACCGCGGGCCAGGAAGGGGCAGATTTGCCTAGTAACTGCCATTTCTGGCAAGTATAAAAAATAAATAAAAAATTATAATATATATATATATATATATATATATATATATATGCACACAATTTTTTTTTTTCTAGGCTTTTTGGCTATTTTTAATGTGAGCCTGAGCTTTGATGGGGGGAGTGAAAAAAAAAAGTTTCATAGAAGTTGAGGCAATAGTACCCACCGTTAGGGATTGGATCAGAAAGAAACAAAAACCAAAAGGAGAGGCCCCAAGTGGAGAAAGATGCAATTCACATCAGTGACATGGAGCAGAAAGAGCTATGGAAGAGCCAACATGCAAACTTTATTACCTAAATCCCACCATGTGTGTGTGCTCTTTGCCCCATAGACCTTGGCAGTACAACTCATGCAAGAGCAGTGCTAGAAATACTTTTATGGCATTCTGGAAAATACAGGATCGTCAGATTCAGCACTTTACGAGTTTCTCCTTTGAGGTCTGGGGGATCTATGCGTGGTGTACACCAGGGGTTGCCAAACGCCAGTGTTAATTTCGTCGACTAAAACATTTTAATCAACTAAATGAATACCATTTTGGTCGACAAACTATCGAGATTAGAGGTGCACCGAAATGGAAATTTCAGAACCGAAACGAAACCGAAATAAAAAAAAATGTCAGGCCGAAACTGACTTTTTTTTTTTTATAATTGTATGTTAAAACACCACCCCCACCCCCCGCCACCATCACCTCCTGCCAGCTCTTGCCGCCATGACCTCGTGCTCTCGCCACTACCTGCTGCACCTACCACCCCCTGCTACAATCTGCTCTTGCCACCATCAGCTCCTGCCTCACCACCTCCTGTCAGCATTACCTCACCCACCTCCTGCCACGGTGCCACCATTACCTTCTTCCACCATCAGCTCATGCCCCCAACACCTCCTGCCACCATCACCTACTGCCACCACCAGCTTCTTTATTACCTTAAAGCTGGGCTGTGCTGGACATGGCTGGGCTCTGTGCTGGACATGGCTGGGCTCTGTGCTGGACATGGCTGGGTTCTGTGCTGGACATGGCTGGACTGAACTGTCACTTCTCCGTCCTCTGCCTATGGCGAGTGCACTGCACAAGCCAACAAGTGTCACTGCCAAAGTGTCCCTCCCGAGTCCTCCTGACTTGATCGGCTATTCAAAAATGGCTATTATGTATCTGCTTATGCGCCGCCCAGCCGAGCAGATACGAGCTTTCCCAAGCCCAAAGTCGGCCGGGCTCTGGAAAGCTTGTATCCACTAGGCAGGGCGGCGCATAAGCAGATACGTAATGGCGCCACCCGGCGCCATTTTTGAATAGCCGATCGAGTCAGGAGGACTCAGGAGGCAGTGACACTCGTTGGCTCGTGCAGAGGACGGAGCCGTGACAGCCCAGCGACCATTTTTTTTTTACGGGCAACCGATTCCCATATCGGCAATTTTAAAGCGGTTTCGGCATGTCGTCAAAACAGCTGTTTTCGGCCGATATGTATCGGCACCGATATATCGGTGCATCCCTAATTGAGATGATAAAAAAAAAAAAAAAACACACCCACACACACACAAACTAAAATCTAAAATGCCATTTTAGTCAAAAGACTAAAACTGAAATAAGACTTCAAAATCAACTCTTGTCTGTAGTGCATGTTCATACCTCAATACCATAAATAACATTTGATGTCCCTCTCCAGCAGTATATAATGAGTTTGGAAATTAGAGAGAAATGTTAACTAATGCATTACAATTTATTACACTCAGATTTAAAAAAAAAAAAAAAAGGCGTAGAACATTTTAGTCGTCTAAAATGTACTGGAGATTTAGTCAACTAAAACAATTGCAGAAGACTAAAATGCATTTTTAGTCCCAAGACTTAAACTAAAAATCGAAATTTGCTGCCAAACGGATCTAAAAATTACAGGGCTGGACTGTGGCCATTTGGAGTAGGGGGGGGGTCCAATCTTTGGTGTAATTGGGAGGACTTGTACCCCATCTTTGGGGTCAGTGAGCCCCATTGTTGGTGTCATTGGGAGGAATTGTGTCCCACCATTGGTGTTATTGGGCCTCATTAGGATGAACTGTGCCGCATCTTTGGTGTCATTGGGAGGAATTGTATCCCATTCATTGATGTTATTAGGAGACATTGTGACCTTTTGCTGGTGTCATTGGGAGGAATTGTGTCCCTTCATTGGTGTTATTGGGCCTCATTGCTGGTGTCATTAGGAGGAGTTGTGCCCCATCATTGGGAGGAATATTGCTCCAACAATGGGCCCCATTGTTGGTGTCATTGACGGGACTTGTGTCCCATCATTGGAAGGAATTGTGCTCCATCATTAAGTTCCATAGTTGGTGTTATTGGGAGGAGTTGGGCCCCATCATTGGGAGGAGTTGGGCCCCATCATTGGGAGGAATTGTTGGTGTCATTGACGGGACTTGTGTCCCATCATTGGCAGGAATTGTGCCCCATCATTGGGAGGAATTGTGCCCCATCATTGGGAGGAATTGTGCCCCATCATTGGTGTCAGTGAGGGAGAATTATGTCCTATTGTTGGGATCAGTGGAAGAAATGGTGCGCCAAGGGCTGGATGAAAGCATGCAAATGCCTGAATCGGACCTCTGGGCCGCAGTTTGGAGACCACTGGTGTACATCACAATATTACAGTCAAGTATGACAAGCTAGATGAGGTCATTTTAAATTTATGGAATATACCAGAACCAGGCAAGGTCTGAAAGCTGAGATTCTTGCAGCGTATGTAATGCAGAGTCGCTTATGAAAGAGAAATCTCATTAAATGAACCTTGGGGCTGTGTTCTGTGAATAGCCAGGAGGAGAGGTGGGCGATGTGGTCAGAGACCCAAAACTTAGCAAACATTTTTTTTACAGCCTCTGCAGCAGCGATGGTCAATTTTACTGCAGCCTTTGACCTCACCCTAGGACCACACATGTCTTTCAGTACATGCAACAATGAATAAAACTTTCAGAGACTGCGACAGGAGATTCAATCAGCTACACACTGGAGTGGCGAGGCAGCGTTACTTGGAGATTCAGCGTCGAATTCACCCAATCATACGTCAACCCAAGCACACTTGACCCTGTCATTGTTGGTTAGCTGTGTTGTCTTCGCTGATTCCATCTAATCTGAAATCACTAGGAGACACCTATTGGTGCCCAATTTCAGTTAACCCAATTACACAAATTTGTGGTTATCCCTCCACCCGGCTGGGTGTTGCAGAGGAATACCTGTGTGAGAGGTTGGGTGAAAGCCACATTTGATTCCCAGTACTACCAGTGAACTGTATTCAAGCTCCTGACGAAGCAGCCAAGTCCCGCAAAACATGTTGAGCACCCCAAGAATGATCCTCTAAACACCCAAGACCTTAAACAGTGACAAATCAGAAAACATCACTCGGCAATGGAACCCTTCATCACCACAGTTTGATGAGACATTGTTTGATCCTGAATCTATGTCATAACGGTTACACACTTGGTCTTGTGGTGTTATATGTAGTTTATTTCTTATAGTATCTTGTATGTATAGGATACTACCAGTATCCCTGCATATGAATTTTTATTACTAATATTTATATTAAAAATTTGAATCTTTAGTGGTGCCTAAAAAGTCAATTTTTCCATTCTCTATATTTCTCCAGGAGATTCAATCAGTCAATAACTACGGGCACGCTGCAACAAATGGCCAAAGAGTGTAGACGTGCTGCAGGAGACGGTCAGAGATTTCAAACATGCAGCAGAACTTAGGGAATGCAAACAGGGAGCCAGTCAGGCTGGAGCCTACGAGGGATCACAGCCATTACAGGGCAATATAAACTATCTGTAGGGTTCCCAAGGACAGTACAGCAAGTGCCAAAGGCCCCTGGGCTGTAGATTGGGCACCAGAGCTTTACAGTGTACTCAGGTCAGACCTACCAATTACTATGCAACTGCTACATAAGTGCAGACAGGTTAAAAAAAAAAAAAAAATACATTATATACACATCAGACCGCCCCCCCCCCCCCTCTAGGTTCACGATTATCTTAATTATGGTGCAAAAAGCATCAGCATGGCCATCTTATGTACATGTGCAACGACGAGCAATTAAATTAAGTATGCAGAAATGCAATTGAAGACAAGTTCGAGAATCGCGCGTGCAACCTGGAGTTCAGAAGAGGAAGGTCCCGAAGCTCCCTTTACCGTTCCACTTAAACTGATTATTGGCAATGGAGACAAACATCTCTTGGGAAAGGATCTGGTCGTCGTCGGCCTTGGTTATCCCCATGGCGCTCAGTCTTTTCTTGTGTATTATGGTCTTTCGTCTGGAGTTGGCGGTCAGTTCGGTGGAAATTGTCTGGTTGCCATCGGCCTCTTCGCTAGCAGTGTAGTCATCGGCTGGTAATGGGTTACACACTCCTCCTTTGCCGGGGAGGTCAGTACAGCTTCCATCTGCCATCTCAGTAATGGGGCGCTTCTCAGAATCCTCAGCGTTACTCTCCATTTGGTCACCAATGTCTTCTGACTGCAGCGCCTCACCCGCTTCTAATTGGATCATACCGGTAGTTGTCTCGCCTTCCATTAGGTTGCTTTCAGGATCTTTAGCTAAAAGGAATAGAGACAGTATATTCTTTTGTAAGAAAAAGTTCACCCAATACCAGCATTTTAGTAAACAAAGCATCAGATATATACGTTATTCAAGTTAAAGGGGTTGCAAAGGTACAATTTTTCCCCCCTAAATATCTTCCTTTACCTTACTGCAGTCCTCCTTCACTTACCTCATCCTTCCATTTTGCTTTTAAATGTCCTTCTTTCTTCTGAGAAATCCTCACTTCCTGTTCTTCTGTCTGTAACTCCACACAGTAATGCAAGGCTTTTTTTCCTGGTGTGGAGTGTCATGCTCACCCCCTCCCTTAAACTACAGGAGAGTCAGGACACTCTGCGTTGCAGAGAAAGGAGCTGTGTGTTAGTGGGCGTCCCGACTCTCCTGTAGTCCAAGGAAGGGGGCGAGCACGACACTCCACACCAGGGAGAAAGCCTCTAATTACTGTGTGGAGTTACAGACAGAAGAACAGGAAGTGAGGATTTCTCAGAAGAAATAAGGACATTTAAAAAGGAAAATGGAAGAATGAGGTAAGTGAAGGAGGACTGCACTAAGGGAAAGGAAGCTATTTAGGAAAATAAAAAATAAATTGTACCTTTACAACCCCTTTAAAGCCTTAAATCCAGATAGTGGCCCATGTTGCACCCATAATTAGGGCATTCTTAAACCCACCCCTTCCTTACCTAAATCTCCAGGTACAACTTTGGGCAGAAACTTAGAATCTAGATATCGGCAGAGCTGTAGATGGCTCCGCCCACACAGCTCTATCATTCACATCTGGGATCGCTCCCAGTGAATTACTACATGTTCCATCTGCCACAGTGACTGTGCAAAGCCAGACTGGCGATTTCTCCTACTTCACCCCTTTTAGTCCGGCTGTACTTCCTCCAGACCACCCATAACAGCAGGTCTGTACTTCTGTATAGAGCTGGGGGTGGGGGGGTCAAACTTTGCAACAGCCTGTACTTTACACTGACCGCAATGCTCTGCAGGCTCCATTGCACAACAATTTAAGTGGATGTAAAGCCCTCTCATCCTCTCCAAACTCCTGCCATAGTGCTGATCTATAAGGATATAGATGCCTTCTGCATGTATCCTTACCTGTCAAATGTCTCCCCTCTGTCTGTTATAAGACCTAAAAAAAAACTGCAGATTCTGTGGGTGGATCTGTTGTCTGGAGCTTGGTAGGTGGAGTTGTGATGTCAGTAGATTCCCCGCCCTCCTCTACACTCCTTGTCAACATGCATTTTCTCCTGTGTATTACTTACACTGAATTCTGCTATGATCACTAACATCCAGTCAAAATACAGAAAAGTAACCACATGACTTCAGAAAAGGAGTGGGGGTGGGAATTAAAAAAAAGGGATTTTTAAATACAGCTTACCTGTAAAATCCTTTTCTTGGAGTACATCACGGGACACAGAGCGGCATATTCATTACTATGTGGGTTATATGGAGTACCTTCAGGTGTGGACACTGGCAATCTTCAAACAGGAAGTCCCCTCCCTATATAACCCCCTCCCCTAGAGGGAGTCCCTCAGTTTTGTAGCAAGCAGTATGCCTCCCAAAATGGTCACCCAAAAGAGGGGTGGGAGCTCTGTGTCCCGTGATGTACTCCAAGAAAAGGATTTTACAGGTAAGCTGTATTTAAAAATCCCTTTTTCTTTCTCGTACATCACGGGACACAGAGCGGCATATTCATTACTATGTGGGATGTCCGAAAGCAATGCTTTAATGAGGGGAGGGAGACATCTTCCAAAGAAGGATTCAATTTTAGAGCTAAACTCAAATCATAATAATATTTCCAAATTAGTCAAGAAAGAAGAACCTTTTTCTTTTTTTTTTTTTTTTTTTTTTATAACCAAGGGTGTTTCTGATCCCGAGGATTTCAAACTGCAGCCTGTAGTACTGCCTGACCAAAGGCAGTATCCGCATTTCTTCTCACGTCTAGTTGATAAAACCTTGTAAACGTGTGGACTGATGACCACGTTGCCGCCTTGCATATCTGAGCCATAGAGATCTGATGGTGTGCTGCCCAAGAGGCACCCATGGCCCTGGTAGAATGGGCCTTTACCGACAACGGAGGGGGCAACCTCTTCAATCCGTAGGCTTGAATGATTAATTGTCTAATCCATCTCGAGATGGTGGATTTTGCAGCTGCCTGCCCCTTCTTGGGGCCATCTGGTAGAACGAATAACACATCTGTCTTCCGGATTTTTTCTGTAGCTTTAAGATAGGCCTTCATGGCCCGGACAATATCCAAGGTATGCAGCAACCCCTCCTTTCTAGATGTAGGTTTTGGAAAGAAGGATGGAAGTACCAAATCCTGGTTTAAGTGAAATTTGGATATAACCTTTGGTAGAAAGGAAGGATGGGGCCGGAGAACTGCCCTGTCCTTATGCAGAACAAGATATGGTTCCTTACACGATAAGGCTGCTAATTCTGACACTCTCCTGGCCGAAACTATGGCGACCAAGAAAACCAGTTTTCTTGTCAGTAAGAGTAAAGGAATCTCAGCCAAAGGCTCAAAAGGCTGTTTCTGTAGAGTGGACAGGACAAGATTTAGGTCCCAAGGACAAACTGGTGACTTGACAGGAGGATTAATACGCAAGACCCCCTGTAAGAAGGTCTTTACCAGCGAGTGGGTGGCCAGCGGCCTCTGAAACCACACTGACAGAGCTGAGATCTGTCCTTTGATTGTGCTTAGTGCCAGGCCTTTATCCACTCCTAGCTGGAGAAAACTTAACACCCTATCAATAGTATATTTGCGGCAATTCCATCTTTTGGATTCACACCAGGCTATATAGTTCCTCCACACCCTGTAATAAATTACCCTGGAGACCGGCTTTCTAGCCTTAATCAGGGTAGGGATTACCTGCCTAGACAGACCCCTACCCCTGAGAATCAGGGATTCAGCCTCCAGGCCGTCAAATTTAGACGCTGTAATGTAGGGTGGAGGATCGGGCCTTGTGAGAGTAGGTCTGGTTGTAGAGGAAGAGTCCAAGGGTCTCCCACTGCCATATTCAGGACTAGTGAGTACCAAGCCCTCCGGGGCCAAGCTGGAGCTATTAGAATGACTGGCTTGTGCTCCACTCTGATCCTGCGCAACAGGCGGGGGAGTAACTGTAGTGGAGGGAACGCATATAGAAGTTTGAATTGATGCCAAGGGCAAACCAACGCATCGGTTCCGCAGGCCATAGGATCCCTCGCTCGCGACACGAACCTGTCTAGTTTCTTGTTGAACCTGGATGCCATTATATCTACGTCTGGCGTTCCCCACCTCTGGCAGATTGTCTGAAAAACCTGGGAATGCAGAGACCACTCCCCTGGCAACAGACTCTGGCGACTTAAGAAGTCTGCCTGCAGGTTGTCCACTCCGGGAATGAATATCGCTGAAATGCAGGGTACATGAACCTCTGCCCATTGAAAAACCAAGTTCACTTCCCTTTGAGCGGCCTGGCTCCTGGTTCCCCCTTGGTGGTTTATGTATGCCACCGCCGTGGCATTGTCTGACTGGATTCTCACCGGGAACCCCTTTAATCTGGAGGTCCACGCCAACAGGGCTAGGCGAGCAGCTCTGATTTCCAAGATATTGATGGGGAGCTGCCTCTCTGCTTTCACCCAAGTTCCCTGGCGGGAGAACCCCTCGAAGACCGCCCCCCAGCCTGCCAGGCTGGCGTCTGTGGTAACTACCTTCCAGACAACAGGGCTGAAGGATCTTCCCTTTAGAAGGTTCTGAGGGTTCAACCACCAGGCCAGGCTTTGTCGGACCCTTGATGATAGCGTCAAAGGGGACTCTAAGGCATGTGCCCTCTTGCCCCAGGCTGCTAGAATGGCTGCCTGTAGGACGCGAGTGTGGATCTGAGCGTATGGTAATGCCTCGAATGTGGCCACTAGCTTGCCTAGTAATCGCATACACAGGCGAATAGTTGGTCTTTTCTTGTTTACAACCAACTGAACCAACCCCTTGATCGCCTTGATCTTTACAAGGGGCAAGAACACCTTTTGATGTTCTGTGTCTAACCTCATGCCGAGGTATTCCAACTGCTTTGTAGGCTGGAATGCTGACTTTCCCTGGTTTAGGACCCAGCCGAATTCTTCGAGGTACCGAACCGTGAGGTTTACTGCCTTTTGCAGACCCGTCCGTGAGTGATCTATGATTAAAAGGTCGTCCAAGTATGCTAGGACTGTGACTCCTTGGATCCTTAAATTGGCCAGAACTGGGGCTAGAATCTTCGTGAATACCCGGGGGGCCGTGGCCAGCCCGAAAGGGAGCGCCCTGAATTGGAAGTGTCGCTGCCCCACCGCGAAGCGTAAAAACCTTTGATGCGCCTGAAAGATTGGTACATGAAGGTAAGCATCTTTTATGTCTATGGAGGCCAGAAAATCGTCTTTCTGAAGCGCGGCGGCTGCTGATCGGATGGATTCCATCCGGAAGGAACGCACCCTTAGATAACCGTTTAACCTCTTTAGGTCCAAGATTGGCCTGACATCGCCGTTGGGCTTTGGTATGACAAAGAGATTGGAATAGAAACCTAGGCCTTGCTCTTGGGCTGGCACTTCTATAATTACGTCCTGGCAAAGCAGGTGATCCAAAGCTGCCAGCATTGAGGCCTTCCTTGCTGGATCCCTTGGTAGCCTTGATTCTTGAAAATGAGGCGGAGGATATCTTAGAAACTCCAGTCTGTAACCTGTGGTTACAGATGCCCGGACCCAATTGTCGGGGATCTTGGCTTCCCAAACTTCTGAGAAGAGACGAAGCCTTCCCCCCACCCTTGAGAGTGGGGGCGCCCCTTCATAATGCAGACTTAGGGGCTGTCTTTGACGGCTTGCGATACCACGGCTTCTTACCCCCAGGGGTCTGTCCTTGCGATCTACTGATAACGTTGGATCGTGCAGGCGGCCGTCGATACTGCCTGGAATTAGAGGGCCCCGAGACAGGAAAAAACTGCCTCCTAAATGTAGGAGCCCGGAATGTCTTTTTGACCGGTAAAAGGGTACTCTTGCCATTTGAAATAGTCTGAATATATTTATCCAGATCTTCTCCGAAGAGTCGTCCTCCATGGAAGGGAAATCCTGCCAGAAGCTTTTTGCATGGGGGCTCCGCCGCCCAGTTCTTCAACCATAAGAGCCTTCTCATGTGCACCAAACATAGTGATAAACGAGAAGCCTGCTGGATGGAATCTTTTATAGCATCTACCGCAAAACACAGAGCTCTGGGAATGTCAGCAAACTCCTCTGCTTGTTGGGTAGGCATGTCCTTTAACATCTCTTTTGTCTGGTCTTTTTAATGCCTGACAAACTCCAATTGCAGCTACCGCTGGCTGCACCACTGCTCCTGCCGTAGCAAAGGATGCTTTTAAAAGTGTCTCTAATCTTTTATCAACCGGATCTTTAAACATATGTATGTTTTCCACCGGGCAAGTTAGTGATTTATTCACACACGAGATGGCTGCATCCACTATTGGGAGCCTCCACTTCTTGGAGAATTTTTCCTCCATGGGATAAATGACCGCAAATCTTTTCGGTGGCAGAAAAATCCTGTCCGGCCGTACCCAATCCCGAAAGATCAATTCCTCCAAGAGAGGATGGACCGGAAAAACTGCGTTGCTTAACGGGGCTTTCAAAGAGCCCAGAGAGGATACCGGAGGAACCTGAGGTTCTGGCAATGGTAAACTAAATGCCGAGCGGACCATGTCCGTCAAAGACTGTACCCACAGTCTCTCTGTCTGGGAGTCTGAAAATGGTTCCTCAGAGGTAGACCCCTCCATCCCTGAACCCTCTTGGTTCAGGTCCAGTTGATCCTCCTGTGATTCTAATTCCTCCGGAGAGAGAATCTCAGCATCTGAGGATACACCCCCTGGTGATGGGGATCTAACCCGTTTCTTACCAGGAATAGCTCTAGCGATCAATGCCGCTATTCTCTCTTCTAGCCCCCCTAGGGATACGGCTAGCATCTCCTCTGTGATAAACACAGGGCTGGGCTGATCTGGGCCAGCCTCCGCACCAGATCCCCCTAATGGCTCATCCAAGGCGCTCCTTAAATTAATAAGCTGCGGGGAAAGAATCGGCATATCAGAATCAGAAAGGGAACCCTTTTGTTTTTTGGTCTTTTTTGTACCCTTTGACCCCGAACCCTTGGAAGCCATAATACAAAATCGAGGGACTCCGCCCACACAACAGACTGTAGTGGGCAGGAGTACAAATTTCAGAGTTTAGGGGAGAATAGATCACTTAGTGTCCCCAAAAACTGATGGGCCCGTATGTTGGTTTTTTTTTTTTTTTTTTAAATAATTATATATTATATATTATATATTTTCCTTGACAACATACAGTGACCCTACTTTAAGTTTGCCAGCCTCCAACCTGCTGCAAAATAAGGGGGATTCTTGGCTTAACAATAAAGGCATTGGAACAAAGTCCACATGTACTACCCCTCTTCCGCCACCGGGAGTCACTGTTCTGCCGCTCTGCGTCCTCTCCTTGAAAGATCAGCCTCAGACTGAGCACTGACAAAGCCTGCTGTCTATAACAGCACAAAGGCGCGCCCCTGTATGACGCCGCAGGCCCGCCCCCCCCCCGCCCTCCTGTCTGGACGGCGCGAAAAACGTCAATAAGACGTGCGCGCGCGCGCGCGTATGCCGGAAACAGGAGGAACATGGAGGAGCCGCGCTGCTGGAGATCCAGGCACGCAGAAACAGGCGGCAGATTCAAACCCCCGGCCAGGTAGGACTCTCTCAAGGCCCCTAGGGATCCTTACTAGCCCTAGGAAGAAACAGCAGG
The DNA here is from genome assembly GCA_029574335.1 of Rana kukunoris. Lineage (NCBI taxonomy): Eukaryota > Metazoa > Chordata > Amphibia > Anura > Ranidae > Rana > Rana kukunoris. The sequence goes on along the minus strand of CM056059.1, from coordinate 318,749,251 downwards.
TTAGCTAGCAACACATATTTAAACAGGGGGGCCTAGTGATGGGGGGAGAAAGGGTGTCATCCTGTCTTTTAGACATAGTGATCACGGTTGCCCATGCAGAGCATACTTAGGCTATCCCCCCTTTTAGGTTACCCCGGGGAGCCTGCTGTCGAACCAAGTCCCGCAGGCTCCCCCTTACCTGCTCCATGCTGCAGGATGTTTGACCAGCAAACTGATCCAATCTTCTCCCATCTCCGTGGGTAGCGTAGTAGACCTTCAGGCCCTGGGGTCCTATGAAGGTACCCACTGTCCTGGACCTATATAGCACCCTGGCAAACAGGAACTTTATGGTTTTGCAAACTCCAAGTCCTGGGCCCAGGGTCCAGCCCTCCAAAGAGGAGCATTATAGGCAAAACCCCACGGTCTGGGGCCCGGGTACTGTCCACTTTGGCACTGAGGCTCCTTGGACAGATCCGGTAGCCCGCCCTTAATCCCAAGGATGTGGAGCAAAGCTATTCCGTGACCAACACCTAAGACACTGGCGAAAAAACTGAGGGACTCCCTCTAGGGGAGGGGGTTATATAGGGAGGGGACTTCCTGTTTGAAGATTGCCAGTGTCCACACCTGAAGGTACTCCATATAACCCACATAGTAATGAATATGCCGCTCTGTGTCCCGTGATGTACGAGAAAGAAATAATGCCTGTCTCCAGGCTAGTGCATGAGATATGTAAATAACCTGTCACTCACAGCAAGGGGGCGGAACGGACTAAGGTTTTTCTCTGTTTTATCTCACTGAACAATAAAAGAGGATTGCTCAGAGCTGGATTAACTCTGTGTGGCAAGACTGGGCACAGATGATAGGAAATATACTCTACATTGTGACATCAAAAAATAAAATAAAAAATAAATTCAGGTTTACATTCACTTTAAGAGAACACTGTTGCATTTACTAGATTTTCACAAAAGGGCAACTACCACATGAAGTGTATGTTACAGATTCGATCAGTGGCGGCTGGTGATCAAAATTTTTTTTGGGGGGGCGCAGACAAACGGAAAAAAAAAAAAAAAAAAAAAACGCAGCAGCCTCACTGTGCCCTGCCATTGTTGCCACTGTGCCCCGTAAAATTCCCCCCCCCCCCCCCACTTACCTGGGGTCAGCCGTGCTTCTTCTGTCCCTCAATGTGTTCTTCCGCCATCGTCGACGCTTCAGCCAATCAGGTTACCGGTAACCTGATTGAGACGCCTGTCACTCTTATCCAAGGAACGCACACGCCGTGCGCCCCGAGGATAAGTATTCGGAAGCCGACTACAGCCTGGGGGCTGTAAATCGAAAAGCCTATCAGATCCGCCGGCTCCGATAGGCACTTCCGCAGCCGCCATTATTCAGATGGCCGGCGCTCACCAGGGGGCCGGCCATCTGAATATTCGGCAGAATACATAGATTCATGCAATGTAATGCATGAATCTATGTATATTGTCAGTGGTGTGTGCGGTAGCCAGAGGGGGCGGCGCTCCAGCGCCCTCTATGGATGCACTGCCACTGGATTCGATTAGAAGTGGCATGACAGTGTAGGACGTTCAGGTATCAATTATCCCTTACAGAGGTCACCCCACTGCCCGACGATGTACAGTCCGATTACTGGGGGAGAGCAGACTGAGGATTAGCCTCCCAACGCCTGCAGCAGATTGAGGGATTATAACCCAATAACCCCAGAGCAAACAGTGATAAAAAATAAAAAATAAATTCAATACGCTATAAACAGACCCGGAGGTGCAGAATCACGTACAGCCCGCCCTGCCACAGTAAAAGTACATGGGGCGACCGGCATCTGGTTAATGAAGAGTGCACAGTATCTGAGTATATCGGCTGGCCTCTTTTACCAAGTTGAGAAAAGGCAGTAAGTACACTCTGGCGGCCTTTATGCAAAATCTCCATAGCAACCAGATTTGAACTAGTGCCACATACAAAAAAAAAAATAGGCAATTTGCGACTGGTTGTAACAGGAAAAGATTTTTTTTTTTTTTTTCCCCTTTAACAAGTTAGGAACATTATAAAACATCACACTGACCCAATTTCCAGACAGTTACAGGAACAGGGAATGCAAAGTACACAAGGGAAGAGTCACCTTGGTGATCTGGCCTCATTTTCTCCATTGTAGCGGTCGGCTTCACCAAAACAACAGCATAGCCCTCATTGTTGTGGATGACGTTGTGCTCTAGAATTATTTTGGGGAGGTCATAAACCTCGTCGATGAAGTCCTGGTAAAAGAATTAAAGATATTTAGACAAAAGTAATCTGGAGAAATTTCAAGTTTTATTAAAGCCTTGTTAAAGTGTAAAGAACCAGACCTCATGTACTGTATATACTCGAGTATAAGCCAAGTTTTTCCAGCACATTTACATTTTTGCTGAAAATGCCCCCCTTAGCTTATACTTGAGTCACCTTTTTGCGCCTGATCTCCCAGATTTGAGGGCCCGGTACCGGCCGACCGTAGGTCCCCTGGACCCAGAACTTGACACACGTGGCCCAATTTCTCCTCTACAAGTGTGCAAAGTTTGTTGTCTGGGGGCACTTACAGCTGGGGAGCACCCCTTCCATAGACTACCATGTTAAACGTCAGTCTAGGCATGGGCACAGTGAGGCATGGACATGACACACCCTAGGCTTATACTTGAGTCAATACGTTTTTCCCAGTTTTATGTAGTAAAATGATGTGCCTCGGCTTATACGCGAGTATATACAGTAATTATATTGTTGCTGACCCCTTGGTCTTTGCAGCCTGTTTGCCGCACAATCTTGCATCAAAATCTTTGCCCCCTGATGGCCTTTTGCCTACTGACTATGGGCCCTGGCTTTTAAAAAGGAAACACTACTCTTTGGGAGGCGTGTGCTTGAGGGACCTTTAAGATTTTGGTCTTCAGATTTACCAAAACCATGTAGTGGAAGGGCCTGCCTGACTGCATACAATCAAAAAACTCCTTGTTGGTTTGACCTCATAATATGGTTTTGGTAAAGCTGAAGACAAAAATCTTCAAAATTGTAATAGTGTGTATGGGGCCATAGAGTGTTCTTTAGCGGTGCAACGGATCACCCCCTTCGGATCAGCACACCGCGATCCGCGGATTGCCGCGGCTCCGGAGCTAGGCCGGAGCTTTCCTAACGTTATGGCCGCGGCTTTAGCCTACCCCCGGAGCCGCGGCCATAACATTAGGAAAGGCCATAGCTTCGGCCTACTCCCAAAGCCGTGGCAATCCGCGGATCACAGTGTGTGCCGATCCTAAGGGGGGGGGGGGTCACTGTACTGATGCGGGTGTCTGCACCGAGGGGGTTCTTTACTGAGGAGGGAGGGGGGGGGCACCATTTTTTTCTGCACTGGGTGACACCAACACTAGTGAAGCCACTGCAGTGGGGGAGATGTGGAAATTACAGTGGGGGAGAATTTTTTTATTTTTTGCAGATCCAAAAAAAATTATCCGATCCACGACTCCTGATTCGAGGAACAATCCAAACCATGAGTTTTTTGCACCGTTGCACCCCTAGTGGTCTTGATTTGGGTCCCTGTCTCCACAAAACACAGATTTGGGTCATGTCCAAACCTACGACGACTGCGAAAGCCAGAGCAGATGTCAACATCAGCTCAAAGCAACCCGATACTGGGGTCTCCTGCTATAGTCCGTTAATAAAAGTGACAAGTGTTAATTGTTAAAGTGTTACTAAACCTAAAAATCTTTACCCAACATTGTCCGCAAAAAAAAAAACACAACATTTTCCAGTTTCTCTGTGCCCCCCCCTTCCCTTGTGTTAAGGGGAGACGAGATCAGTGCTGTGCACAGCTGCATCTATTCTCCCCTCTTTACACAGCATTTGAGCAGCAGCAGGAGCCATTGGTTCTTGTTGCCATCAATCAGATGCAATGAAGAGGAAATGGGGGCGGGCTCAAGTCCACTGTGCAAGTCTACGGAGCGCAGCTCCATAGACACACATGTTGGGAGGTTGCAGATGACTCCTTCCCCATAGCCAGCCGCTGGCTATGGTAATTTATTATATATATATATATATATATATATATATATATATATATATATATATATATATATATATATATATATATACATACACACACACACACACACACACACACACACACACACACACACACTATATATATATATATATATATATATATATATATATAATCACACACCTTTAGTAACACCAAGTATGTATCTTCCATTGTTTGCCTCCTAGGTGTGCATTTACATTGTTAACCGAGTCACCTATTTTCTCTGTTGCTCATCTCCTGCAGATGTGATTAATATTGTGTCCACTTTTACCTTGTAATCAAACCACTGTGGGATGTTTAAGATAATGTGTAATGTACTCTTTATATCCAAGGTTGTAGGCAAGGTTCCCAAACGGCCTGGGCACCTAGGTAGGTATGTATGTATGTATGCATGCATGACACGCACACAGTCCTATGTGTGCCACAGAAAAAACGAGCCACAAAATGTGCGCTCACACTATGCGAAGTGTAAATCTGGCCTAAAAAGTGAAATCGGTGCATTAACACAAGAACAATGAGGCTCCATTCACATCTGTCTTTCCTTGCATTTCAGAAATGCGCTGCAGTAAATCATATTACATAGACCTTTCTTGGACTATAGTATTGCAGCACATAAGAGGCAATAGCTGCTTCCAGTAAATATCTCAGACGTTTTGGTCATACGTCAGATTCCCTTCAGGTCAGATCTGTGCCCTCGTACCTTGATCAGAATGCCGTCTCTGCAATGGTGGATTCCATTATCCGTCAAGCTGCAGTTACTTCCAGGATAGATCTCCAGGCCGGCTCCCTGAATGAGACACATAAGAAAATAGAATGAAAATGCATGGCTGCCGGGTCACTCCTCCTGATACGATGCTTAATAAAAAAACATTTACAAGGTGTTAACATTTACAGCCCTAGGATTACAATCCGATTGTACAATCTCTCAAATCTTTATCCTACTAAAACTATGTAATCTGAAGGCAAATACAAACATTCTATTCAGTTTGAATTCAATGTGCAGGGACTTACATTAAAATGTTACTAAACCCACAAAATCTGTCTGTATATGCAATAAATCATGCTCGTTATACTCACTGTGGCACTTAAAGCGGTTGCATACCCTTTTATTACCTACAGGTAAGCCTATAATAAGACTTACCTGTAGGTAAAAAGAATATCTCCTAAACCTATACGTTTAGGAAATATTCCCCTTGCATGCAGCCGCTGACTGCAGCGGCGCATGCGCTCTGAGTTTATCGGCTGAAAGTCCAGGAGACCTTGCCAGAAAGAAGTCTCCTGTGCGCGGGAGTGACGACATTGCTGCTCCGGCCACTCAAAGCGCCGGAGCCGCGATACCCAGAAGAAATGTCCGCTCCCTCGGCATGGACCGAGACCACCAGCTACGCCACGTTCTTAGGCAAGTATTTCATAATGAGCTAATAGGCGGTGCCTACAAGCTCATTATGCCTTTTGCCTTACAGGTTTGATAAAAAATAAATAAAACGTCTGCGGTTTTACTACCGCTTTAAGGGGTTAACACCCTGTATTGTCTAAAAAGGCTGTTTGATCCTGTCTTTCCTGATCCTCCCCTTCTTCCACCTACTCCAAAATGGGTCCGAATAAGACAGTCAATGAGTCAGGCTGCACATGCTCAGTTTGGTGTGTATTGCTAGATTGTTTATATCTTGCGTGAGATCAGCACAGGGCCAATCAGCACTGACCAGAGGGTCAGGGGTCTTGCATCCTGATAGGACAGCCAGTGCAGTGTGAAAACTCCTCCTACAAGCTTTAACTAGGCACTGATTAAAAAAAAAAAAAAAAGTCAAGACTGCTCATATACCAGATATAGTAAAAGCAGGTTCCTGGGTTTAGTAACACTTTTAAATAGTTGGCCGTAGATTTCAAAGAGAGTGTAAAATCAAACTGTATAATGTTCGATCAGCTCTCAGCTCATTTAAATCCATTGGAGAGATGAGTGCTTAGAAAGGGTGGTTGCAACAGTGGCTCAGTGGTAAGCACTTCTGCCTTGCAGCACTGGTTGGAATTCTGGCTTAAACACCATCTGCGTAAACCGGGGTACTCCCATTTCTTCCCACACTCCAAAGACATGGTGTATGGTTAATTTGCTGCTGTATAGATTGGCCCTAGGACGTGGGTGCATGAATATATATATATATATATATATATATATATATATATATATATATATATATATATATATATACACACACACACACACACACACACTGTACATGTACACACACACGCTAGAGAATTTAGACGGTGTGACCCTGAGGGCAGGAACGGATGTAAATGTAGAGCGTGTAAAGCGCTACATACATTCTCAGTGATATATGAATTCCTAATATACAAGTTTCTGTAAAGATGTGAGGAAGTCTACCTTTGCTCCATACAAGTCACAATATTTCATCACCAATTCCGCCGATTTCTTCACTGTAATGCCAGTGGTGTCGCACTGAAACACGCAGTTCTCCAGCTCAGTCCTCCCTCCAAGGACACCTCAAAAATCACAAGATGAAGAAATACCAATGAGACAAACTCCAGACAGCTAATAATTAGGCAGCGGAACTCACCAAGAACGATCAGTGATACTGTCTACTCAAACCAATTGCGATTTACCCCGGGCCATGCCCAATGTGTAAACGTGACAGACATGCAATTGAACCTAAACACCAGGTAGATCTAAAATATACAAAATAATGTGTCTCTATTCATTTCTACATTAGTAAATGCCTGGTTTGTGATGCAAGCACCTTTCATATAAACCTGTTGCACCTTTGTACAGCAGAGCTCAGATTGGGAGGAGGTGAAGCAGCACGAGGAGCCAATGCTGGCAACAAAGGACAAATGGAAGAGAACAAAGTGATTAAGAGGGGGTTATTTACGAAAAGCAAATACACTTTGCACTACAAGTGCACTTGAAATTGCAGAAAGTCAGGGGGGAGAGCAAAGCAAGCTCTGAAATGAGGTGGGGGGGGGAGAGCAAAGCAAGCTCCGAAATGAGGTGGGGGGGGGGGGAGAGCAAAGCAAGCTCTGAAATGAGGTGGGGGGGGGGGGCAAAGCAAGCTCTGAAATGAGGTGGGGGGGGGGGGCAAAGCAAGCTGGGGGGGGGGGGGCAAAGCTGAAATGAGGTGGAGCAAAGCAAGCTCTGAAATGAGGTGGGGGGGGGGGGCAAAGCAAGCTCTGAAATGAGGTGGGGGGGGGGGAGCAAAGCAAGCTCTGAAATGAGGTGGGGGGGAGGAGCAAAGCAATCTCTGAAATGAGGTGGGGGGGAGGAGCAAAGCAATCTCTGAAATGAGGTGGGGGGGAGGAGCAAAGCAATCTCTGAAATGAGGTGGGGGGGAGGAGCAAAGCAATCTCTGAAATGAGGTGGGGGGGGAGGAGCAAAGCAATCTCTGAAATGAGGTGGGGGGGGAGGAGCAAAGCAATCTCTGAAATGAGGTGGGGGGGGAGGAGCAAAGCAATCTCTGAAATGAGGTGGGGGGGAGGAGCAAAGCAATCTCTGAAATGAGGTGGGGGGAGGAGCAAAGCAATCTCTGAAATGAGGTGGGGGGGGAGGAGCAAAGCAATCTCTGAAATGAGGTGGGGGGGGAGGAGCAAAGCAATCTCTGAAATGAGGTGGGGGAGGAGCAAAGCAAGCTCTGAAATGAGGGGGGGGGAGGAGCAAAGCAAGCTCTGAAATGAGGGGGGGGGGGAGGAGCAAAGCAAGCTCTGAAATGAGGGGGGGGGAGGAGCAAAGCAAGCTCTGAAATGAGGGGGGGGGAGCAAAGCAAGCTCTGAAATGAGGGGGGGGAGCAAAGCAAGCTCTGAAATGAGGGGGGGGGGGAGTAAAGCAAGCTCTGAAATGAGGTGGGGGGAAGCAAAGCAAGCTCTGAAATGAGGTGGGGGGAGCTGAACTTCCAGCTCAGTTTGTCAAGATGATCTGCTGAAGATCAAGACCTAGGACAATGAAATACTCAATATCACATCAGAGTTCTGTTCCTGGCAGCAGATGGCACACTTACTGACAATTCCTTCCACAGCATTGTGCTGGATGAGCTTCACATTGGAGATTTTCACACTGGGACCGCAGCATTCCACAAACTTGTCCCCTTTCCCTTTCTTCTCAATAATGATGTCATCCGCCATCCCGTAACCTGGAAATGAAACGGTATGCCATTAGAACGGCTTATTTGTACAAGAGCATTAAAGCGGTAGTAAACCGCCAATCAATTTTATTTAATTAACCTGAAAAGGTAAAGCCATAATGTGCATCGCATTTACCTTTAATTTCTGCAACAAAAGGCCATTTGGATGCTTATAAAGGGCAATGCAGGAGCTGGATGTACAAATCAAGTCAGTGACTTGTCTGGACCATATTGGTGTAGGTAGGGTGGGCATAGAAAAACGCAATTCTACATTTCTGATTAAAGAGTGTGTTTGTGTGTATTTTTTTTTTAATGCATGCGCTGCATAAAAAAAAAAAAAAATAATAAAAAAAAAAAAAAACACACACCACACAAACACACCCTTTAATCAGAAATGTAGAATTGCATTTTCTATGCCCACCCTACCTACACCAATATGGTCCAGACAAGTCACTGACTTGATTTGTACATCCAGCTCCTGCATTGCTCTTTATAAGCATCCAAATGAGCTTTTGTTGCAGAAATTACAGGTTAGAGATATACTTTGAATGATGGTTCTGTTCTTTCATGATACCAACCAAATAAGTGGGCACAGAAATTATCGGTCAGGAAAATTGGGGGTTCCTGAACTCACCGCTGCAGAATCTGAATTGCAGCTCAATTCATCCCGAGATACACAGAGCCTGGTATTCATTCAGCCAAGGCCAACCCAGCTCTACAGGGCCAATACAGCACCCTGGTTACAAGTCCCAATACAAGTCCACACGAGATTACCTTCTATATGCACGGAGTCTGCAATGCAGATCTGGCTGTATACATAATAATGTCCAGGACAAATCAGGATCAGATCACCATCATAAGACGCATTCACTGCTTCCAAGAGATCTTGGTGGAACTACAAGAGGGAATAAAAATAAAAACAAACCTCTTTAAAAACGCATGATGTGATAAAATGAAATAATCCAGTCTGCCACAAAACTTGAGCAGAGGATTACAATCCACAACTATTCTAAATTTTATTTTTTGAGCTAAATAAGAACTTTATATAGCTGGGAGGTAAAAGAGGCTAAAGAAACTATGTAAAAAATAAAATAAAAAACCAAACACAAAAAGAAAAGCAAGAATTAGAGCGGTATCTGTTGACAATTTCTGAACTATGAAGAACTAAACCCTTTATGGTTGTTCCTAGGTAAAATATTCAAGGAAGAGATGATGCTGGCAATTTTGACACTGACTACTCTATTAAAAAGGAAGCCCCTTTCACTGCTGTGTCCTATAGTGACATGGGGTGGGGGAAGGTGTACAGGCATCAGATAACTCCTGAAGTGAATGATGTTGATGCCACTGACAGACGTAGGACACACAAGCTGAAGCCACCAGAGAGGAGATCGTGTGTGCTTAGATTTGATGACACAGCACAAGCACTATGCTTTAAAGGATTCCTCTTTTTTTTTTTTTTAAATGGTTACAACCATTTTAATGGATGTCTTTAGAAAACAAAAAAAAGGGGAATGCCGCTTACCTGGATTTCCTGGTTTTGGTTACAAGACTCCGGCTCCAACCGCTCTCTAGTCAGACATGTCAAGGTCTCAATGGTCATTCTTGTGGACACAACATGAATAACTTTTCCACACTCGGCACGGGGACCCTTTTTTTTCAGGCTGTACCTTCCAGGGTTTTTCTGACAACAAAACAGGTACCTGCAACAGGAAAATAATTAAAAAAAGAGAACCCCACCCACAAAATAAAGTATGTTGGATGAAATGTGGAAGGGAGAAGTGGCAATCAGTCTGTTGGCAAACAGGAAATCAGTTGACCACCACCAATGCCAAAGAAAGCACAATACCTCAGGAGAGGATTCTCGATCAGTTTTAGCTTTCGTTTCAGGTTCTCCATCTCACCATCCATCTTCATCCCTTCCACCATGGATAGGTTATCCAGTTCAGTCTCGGCGTCGCTGCCGGATAATGCATTGCGGAGGTTGTTGAACTGACTGTAGACCTCTATGCAGCGTGTTAGGATGGCACGATACTCGGATACCAGCTCAGATGGGATACGCTCTTCCAGAACGTCGTAATGGCTGCAACGAATAATGTGAGCGCATTAAGAAATGGTGCGTTTGCCCGAGCGACCAATCAGAATTCAGTTGCCATTCTAATCAAAGCCAAATAAAATGTAAACTCAGGTTAAATCAAAAAGTTTTGATTTTAAGAGTTAAACACTTTTTTTTCTAGAGGGTAAAATAACAGCAATTAGGCAACTTTCACACTGAAGCGGCAGGTCCGTTAGCGGTAAAGCGCTGCTAGTTTTAGCAGGGCATTACTGCCGCTATAGCAGTGCACTTTTAACCATCTATAAATGGGTAAAAGTGCTTTCAAAGGGGCGCCCATTCATATCAATAAGCAGAAGCAGTGTATACACCACTCCAAAGATGCCGCTTGCAAGCACATCGCCCCAGTGTGAAGGCATTCAGGCTTTCACAAATGAAAAAAAAAAAAAAAAAAAAAAGAGAGACCGCCGCTCCAGAAAAGTGCAATGAGCAATCAATGTCCTCCTCAAAGTCCGTGGGTGCTGGCAATGCACAAGGCAGAAATCAATGAAAGGAATTCATGGACTGTCACACACTAAAATAAACCTAAAAAAGGTAGCCTTTATTGGTGTAAAAAGAAAAAAAAAAAAAAAAAAAAAAGCACTACAAAACACAACAATCAGTGGAATAAAAAATAAAAGCCGACGTGTTTCACACAGAGATTCAGTGCTTGAATCTGCACGAAACGCGTCAGATTTTTTATCCCACTGCTTGCTGTGTTGTGTTTTATAGTGCTTTTTACCCCTTTTACACCAATAAAGGATACCTTTTTAGGTTTATTTTGGTGTGCGACTGTCCATGAATTCAGGCTTTCACACTGGGGATGCAGAAAAGGCAGTGTACAGTCTCCATTTGTAGCGCAAAAACGCCTATAAAGCACCTCAGCGTGAAAGTGGCCTTATACTTTATTCTTTGCTCCTGTAGACTTCCTTCCAGCTGAAGCATTTTCTCTTTGGTGCTGCGTCAGTCACAGGCACCCCGTCACCACATTCAATACAGTAGCAGTTCAGCTTTACATCTAATTGGTGTGCAATGTGTTAAAGCTAAAACTCACTCCTTAAATGCAATAATCTCTATTTGAATTTTGGTGTGCATTTCTCTCACATTTCTGGAGTAATCCAGAGCGAGAGAACTTCTGTACTGTCACTGTTCAAGCATTGGACATGATAGAGACCGCTTATTGCTGCTCTCTCGCCTCGTGCCAAGTGTGACTGGTCTTGAATCCGCACACTCTTAGTTTTCCACAGGCACCCTGTAGTGCAGGGGTGCCCAAGTCCACTCTACATATGCAGAGTGGACATGGACACGGCCCACTCTGCTCTATGGGCCCTCTCATCCGATCTGCCCCCCTTCTGTTTTTTTTTTTTTTAGCAGATTGAATTGGAGGGAGGTGGGTACATGGCCACAAGTTTGTTTACATCTGTGTCTCAAAAGAGGTGACCAGGGGGTCCGATTAGGTTGAACGGATGGTGTCAAAGAGGCCTAAGGCTGCTTTCATACTGATGCACTGTGGTTTACCTACACCAAGGGTGCAGCGCAGTGCACCTGTGGCTTAGCTGCATTTTGCTATAGACTTCTATTATATCCTGCAGGTGTAGTGCATTTTCTGAAGTGCACCAAACCCGCAGGTAATAATAAAAGTCTATGGCAAAGTGCACCTGCAGATCAGTTTGAAAGCAACCCAGCAACCACTGCAGAACAGATATGCCCGTAGATACACTTTGAGTTTCGTAATAAACACTACCTTTAATAACAGTCTCCCAATCAGGTATCGCCAGCTATTGCTGTCCTAGGCAGAGTGCATTGGATATCACTTCACCTATGACAGGAGTTGGCACTTTACAGGAAGCATTAGCTTATGCAGCTCTGCAGCCGCTTGCTTTACAACACTGATGCTCTGGGATGGTTGGTCGACAACTCACAATCTGGGCTTGTCAACCTGCCATCCCAGAGCAAGAGGTCGCGGGCCACATTAGAGGGCTCCGCGGGCCACCTGTGGCCCCCGGTTGGACACCCCTGCTGTACTGGGTCCCCAAACTCTGCCCAGTATAAGTGCAGCATCGTGATATTACCACCATTTTTAAAGAGGGAATATCAAAATTTACCAGGGAGAGGTGCGAGCCAGGAAAATAATTGCCGAGACTAACCCTGTAACATTCCCACCCCTCTCCCGGTTTTGCTTTAGTGATCTGGATAATGGTACGCTGCTATTTATTATGCTTTTTTAAATGAAACCATACTCCACCTTTTTGCATAATATCAAAGTTTGCAAAGGCATTTGATACAAAAGTGAATTTAGATGTTTTCTGGTTACCGAGGTATACATTTATACTAAAAAATTGCTCTACACAGCTCTTACAAGCGTAATCGTGGCTCAGCACATCTTGTAAAATAATCAAAATAATCTTCCTCTTCTTCATCCCAGGGCCGCCAAATGTGTTGGAAAAAGAACCTGAAAGATAAAAAGTTCCGTCACGTCATGGGGGCTTCTCAGCGTACAAGATGAGCGAACATTTGCTAAATTTCTCTCCAAGACACAGAGATAAAATGTTTAGACCCAAGGGGCAGTAAAAAACAAACACATGTCATACTTGCTTCCCCTGTGCAGTTTGTTTTGAACAGAGTGGCCCCAATCCTCATTTTCTGGGGTCCTGTGGTAGCTCTCGTGGCTCCCCACCACATTAGATAACCTCTGGTAGGCTCTCTCTGGGGGGGGGGGGGGGGGGTGGGGGGGGGGGGGTTATTCTTATCATACATTCAACGTCCTTAAAACTTTTTGGGAGGCTCTTTTACATGGGAACTCTTGGAATCCCACATTATGGAAATAATCATCCACTTGTTAACTTAAAGGGGAAGTGGGGCCACAGCTCTACTACTTTTCTTATGGCTCATAGGGGTGTACTATGTTCTGCACTCTTGTGACCAGTATTCAGCCGACCGTGGGCTATAGTCCGCTGTCTTCACTAAGCTGGTCCAGGCTTTGAAGAGATCCCAACTTTACAGTCGGCATCTACCCAGATGCCTGGGCTGGCAGCTGGCTCAGTGCACCGCTGGAAGACTAAGCCAGCAGCTCCCACCCACTGCACAGCCCAGCATTTTCATGAGTGCTGGGAGGCAAAACAGGGAGCCAGTGCTTGCCTAAAAACTGAGCAATCAGCAGTCTGATTGTTCAGTTCTCAGTCTTCAAAGGGGCAGAGAACAGATGCAGCATCGGACCAATGCTGCATCCACCTAGGCGAGTAGAACTGGGTTTTTTATTTTATTTATTTTTTTTACACACATCCCCCAATTTCTCTTAAGACTTTACAAAAGATGACATGCATTTAGAAAACTTCCCCCCCTCTATCTCGCAATACTGTGGGCTTGTTTTTATTGTAGTGTGGCTGTCCAGACACCCCCCCCCCCTTATAATTACTGTGGGCTTGCTGCCTTAAAATATCAGGTGCTGGTCCAATTCATAGCGCAGGACATTAAAAGTAAAATGTGGATGACCACCCACCCACACATTGCGTATCAATGAGATCCATAAAGTTTATTCACAATAATCAAAATATCCAGAGGGAGCAAGCCAAGCTGGTGTGAAACGAGTCAACTCCTCCGTGTCGTGTTATTTGGGTTTTTTCTATTTTTGCAAATAAACTTTATGGATCTTATTGGTGGTAGTATAGTAGTAGTGTGGTCATCCACATTTTTACTTTTCATGCTGAGCAAATAGGCCAGTCCCCATTGTTTCACTAACCTGACATGTTCAATGGATGTGGCGGTCTGGTCGTAGTCTCCTGAATCATCATAGGCCACATAAAGCTCCTGTAGAGGGACCTTCTGCTCCTTCACCTCCAGCAGGTCACGAATGCTCTGCTCAGTGATGCACTCCATACGATAGTCGCACATGAATGGCTCACACAGCTGGACAACGGCATTTAAACTGGAGAAAGACACGTCTGTCACCTATTTAAAAAAAATAAAAATAATAATATTTAGTCAAAAATGGCCATTCACTCACATCACTTTCGTCTTGGTAGGACTACACCCATTTGTAAACTACAAAACCACTAGCTTGCAAGTTAAAAAAAATAAAAAACCCACACAAAACAGAAATGCAGTTAACCACTTAAGGACCGCCTCCTGCACATTTACGTCGGCAGAATGGTACAGGCTCGTACCTGTACGTTGTCTTTAAGAGCCCAGCAGTGGGTCGGGGTGACCCGGTTCGAGGCTCAGTGACCGGACCCGATCGCCGCCGCGATCGGTCACAGGAGTTGGAGTGTAAACACACCTTCCCTGTTCTTCACTATGGCAGTGACACTGATCATCTGTTCCCTTATATTAGGGAACAATGACCAGTGAGGTCACGCCTACAGTAAGAATCACTTCCTTAGGGCACACTTAACCCCTTAGCGCCACCTAGTGGGTAACCCCTTCACTGCTATTGTCATTAACGTATTTATCGTCCTATAGCGCGCACCGGCGTATAGCGTGCACCCCCACCTAGAAGGGGAAAAAAAAAAAAAAAAAAAAAAAGAAATACTGGCAGTTTACAGTTAGTTACTTACAGTTGCCCGGCGGCCTTGTCCGGTCAGGCGTCCGTCTGCGGCCTTCGTGGTGTCCTCCCTGCTTCTCCCGCGCTGTTTGAACGCCGCCATATACCGAGCGCAGTACACTCTGCTCCTCTCTCATAAAGGCTAGGAGGCGGCACAGGGCGTGACTGCGAGGGGAGCCGAGCCTGGCCGAGTGTACTGCGCTCGGTATAAGTCGGCGGTGGCTTCAAACACAGCGCGGGAATCTGTGTATATCGCGCAACCACGAATTTCCCCCCCGATTTTAAGAGGGGAAAAAAAGTGCGTGGTATACGCCGATAAATAAGGTAATCAGTGCATTTTTATAGCACTTTTCGCTGTGAAAATGACAATGGTCTCAAAAATGTGTCAAAAGCGTCTGAAGTGTCCACCATAATGTTGCAGTCACGAAATAATTTTTTTTTATAAAAATGCCATAAAACTATCCCCTATTTTGTACACGCTATAACTTTTGCACAAACCAATCAATAAATGCTTATTGTGATTTTTTTTTTACAACAAATATGTAGAAGAATACGTATCGGCCTAAATGGAGGAAAAAAAAATACTTTTTTATATATTTTTTGGGGGATATTTATTATAGCAAAAAGTAAAAAATATTGTTTTTTTCTCAAAATTGTAGCTCTATTTGTGTTTATAGCGCAAAAAAAATAAAAAAAAAATAAAAAAAAACGCAGAGGTGATCAAATACCACCAAAAGAAAGCTCTATTTGTGGGAAAAAAAGGACGCCAATTTTGTTTGGGAGCCACGTCGCACGACCGTGCAATTGTCAGTTAAAGCGACGCAGTGCCGAATCACAAAAACTGGCCAGGTCATTAACCTGCATATTGGTCCGGGTTTTAAGTGGTGAATACACACACACACAGAAAATCTATTGTATACCTCAACAAGAACTTCAAAGATGTCTGTGCGCCAAACGGCCTTCCAGCCGGAGGATTCCAGGGCCTTTTCTAAGTATTCTGATATGAACGCCATCACTTCTGATGGTTTGGCATCTCCTGTGAAGGGATCCAAATTAACAAGGATTAAAAAGGGCAAAGTTCACTTTTAGCAAATTGTTACATCCCTATTTAGGACACACACACACACACACACACACACACACACACGTTTGGTGAATGTCATAAATAATTAGTAGATGGCGTAGAACACTTTGGAGCAGGAAATGGAGAAAAGGAAGCACAGGAACTCGTACATACCCAGGAGATAATCCTTGTAGGCCTCAAACCTCTCATAGAAGAGAAGATTGCTGGTCTGGAATAAGTCCGGAAACTGGACGGTTCCTGATAAAACACGGCAAGGAGACACTCGGCCCAGTTTTTTGTGGCTGCCATAGTCACTGTCTTCATCTTCTGTGAACAAGGCTAGGAGGTAAAGAGCACAAAGTTACTAAACACATCCTATTATATGCCAGGGAAGGACTTGAGGCAATCACATACAATATTTTTTGCGGCTTTGAGACTGTCAAGGGAGGGGGCGAGCACAACACTCTACACCAGGGAGAAAGCCTCGCATTACTGTGTGGAGTTACAGACAGAAGAACAGGAAGTGAGGATTTCTCAGAAGAAATAAGGACATTTAAAAGCAAAATGGAAGGATGAGGTAAGTGAAGGAGGACTGCACTAAGGGAAAGGAAGCTATTTAGGGGAAACAAATAAAAAATTGCACTTGTACAACCCCTTTAAAGCGGATGGTTCACTAGAAACAAAATATTAAAAGCCAGCAGCAACAAATACTGCAGCTGCTGACTTTTAATATTAGGACACTTACCTGTCCTGGAGTCCAGCGGCGTCCGCAGCACAGGATGAGCGATCGCTCGTCTCTCTGCTGCTCACCCCTCCATCCACGGTGAGGGAACCAGGAAGTGAGGCGCTGCGGCTTCACTGCCCGGTTCCCTACGGCGCATGCGCGAGTCGCGCTGCGCCCGGCGATTGGCTCCCGCTGTGTGCTGGGAGCTGAGAGTTCCCAGCACATAACGGAAGGCGACGGGATGTCGCCAAAAAACACGTCTTTTGCCCGAGACTGCGGGCCAGAAGTGGTTGCAGATACCTGTCTTTAGACAGGTATCTGCACCCCCCTCCCACCTGAAAGGTGTCAATTGTGACACAGGAGGGGGGGGGAGGGTTCCGATCAGCGGATCTTCACTTTAGGGTGAAGATCCGCTTTAAGGTAAAAAAATAAAAATAAAGCCACTTCGTTTTACTTACCCGAGTCCTGAATTTCAGTGGGCGTGATCCTGTGTCGCTCTCTCCACTGCGTCTCAGCTCTTCATTGGATGGATGGATAGATTAATAGCAGCGCAGCCATTGGCTCACACTGCTGTCAATCAAACTCAGAGATGCAGCCAAGTCATACACTATGGATGCCGACTGACACGGAAGCGCGCCCGCAAGTTACACCCCTTAAGCGAGAGCTTCCCAGAAGGGGGGGGGGTTATCCATTGCGGGGAGGAGCCAAAAGAGCTGCCTTGGAACCCCAGAAGGAGGGAAAAACGAACTGCACAGTGGAAGTATGACTTTTTTTAGAACAACCTATAGCAGTGATGGCGAACCTCGGCACCCCACATGTTTTGGAACTACATTTCCCATGATGCTCCACTACACTGCAGAGTGCATAAGCATCATGGGAAATGTAGTTCCAAAACATGTGGGGTGCCGAGGTTCGCCATCACTGACCTATAGTATCACTTTAACCTCAACTAAAAATTCAGATCAACATTTATGCCTTGGCTATACTTTAACCACTTCAGGCCCGCGCTACCGTCGGATGACGGCAACAGTGCGGGCCTGAATATCCAACATGAGCGCGCTGCTGGGAAGCCCCGGGTTCGTCCGTGTCGCTTGGACACGGCCAATCACAGATCGCGGCGAACGGCCGATCAGAGTGGCCGTTTGCGATGCGATCTGTGGGCGAATGAGAGATGATCTCTCATAGATCATCTCTCATTGCCGTTTTACACAGAGACAGCGTCCTGTCTCTGGAGAGGAGGAGCCCGATCTGTGTTCCTTCCTACATAGGGACACAGATCGGTCACCCGCCCCCCTCCGCCACCCAACACCACGTTAGAACCACACCTAGCATACACACACCATTTACACTTAAACCCCCTTCCTCACCCCCTAGTGTTAACCCCTTCAATGCAAGTCACATTTATACTGTAATTAGTGCATATTTATAGCACTGATCGCAGTATAAACGCGAATGGCGCCAAAAATGTGTCAAAAGTGACTGATGTGTCCGCCATAACGTCGCAGTACCAATAAAAATCGCAGATCGCCGCCATTTCTAGTAAAAACCAGTCGCTTATTGCGATATTTTTTTTTTTTACCAAAAATATGTAGAAGAATACGTATCGCACTAAACTTTTTTTTTTTAATTGGGATATTTATTATAGCAACAAGTAAAAAATATTGTATTTTTCTTCAAAATTGTTGCTCTTTTTTGTTTATAGCGCAAAAAATAAAAAAATCGCACAGGCGATCAAATACCACCAAAAGAAAGCTCTACTTGTGGGGAAAAAAAGGACGTAAATTTTGTTTGGGAGCCACGTCGCACAACCGCGCAATTGTCAGTTAAAGCGACGCAGTGCCGCAAGCTGAAATTTTACCTGGGCAGGAGGGGGGTGTAAGTGCCCAGTATGCAAGTGGTTAAATCTACTGTTCCTTACATTCAATGACACAACAGCCCCCCTCTATCCGAGGGACATGTAAATTACAGATCTTACTGAAGAGCCCAGAATTCCTGGAGATATGAATTCCTCTAGGGCGGGGTTCTCCAAACTGTAGCCGAGGGCCAGATGTGGCCTTTTGCTAGCTTCTATCCGGCCCTTGGGGCACTATTCTTCCCACTGATATGAGGCACTATTCCTCCCACTGACACCAGCAATGGGGCACTCTTTCTCACTGATACCAATGATGGGATACTATTCCTCCTACTAATAGTGGCACTACTCCTCCTATTGACCACCAATCCTGAGGCCATATTTATTCTTAACGATGCCAATTTTTTTTTGCCCCTGCTGGCCAAAATCGCCCCCCCCCCCCTAAAGTCTAAAGGACAATAAACTGGCCCTTTGTTTAAAAAGTTTGGAGACCCCCTACTCTAGGGGAAACATATACCAGAGAATAAAGCAGGTCAAGTATGACGTGTCTTGTTTGTTTTTTTATATAACAAAGAGTTTACATTCACTTTAAATTGATGGGTTTAGTTCCGTTTAAGTAAAAAAATATATTAAAAAAAAAAAAAAAAAAATTACAAAATTCACTCCCTCCCCCCCAGCCGGCTCAGACATGTAAAGCACTCATTCTGCACAAGAATAGATAAAATCTGAAAATCTCAGCACTGCCCCCCCCCCCAAGCATCAATCCCATCAGGACACTGTGTAGGTGGAGATCCCTGAAGGGACAGAGAAAGGCGTCAGACAAACATATGTCACACAATCACACGCATACCTCACTAGGTGTGTCCATTCCTACAACACAGAGGAGATCTACACTCAGGGGGTTCATCTACTAAAACTGGAGGGTGCAGGGTAGCTAGGGATGCGCCAATATCCGCCGCCAAAAATCAACGGCTGCCACAAATAGGATTATATGTATTTTGCCGGAAAAAAAAAAAGTGCCAATAATACCATGCTGCATCACATTTTATACATGAAGGTAAAAATCTCCCGTGTACAGTGCAAGCCGATTGGTTTTGATGATGCAGCACAGATTTTGCGCTCTAATTGTAGTAAATGAACCCCACAGTGATCTATTATGTGACCTCCAAAAGCACGAGAGAGAGCGCGACCCCCTCCTCTGAGAGAGCGACCCCCTCCTCTGAGAGAGAGCGCACCTCCTAGAGAGCCCCCGCCTCCGAGAGAGAGAGCACCTCCTAGAGAGCCCCCCCCCCCCTCCCCGCCTCCGAGACAGCGCACCTCCTAGAGAGCCCCCCCCAGCCACCTCCGCCTCCGAGACAGCGCACCTCCTAGAGAGCCCCCCCCCCCCGCCTCCGAGACCGCCCTCCTAGAGAGCCCCCCCGCCTCCGAGACAGCGCACCTCCTAGAGAGCCCCGCCCCCCCGCCATCCGAGACAGCGCCACCTCCTAGAGAGCGCCCCCCACCCCGCCTCCGAGACAGCGCACCTCCTAGAGAGCCCCCCCCCGCCTCCGAGACAGCGCACCTCCTAGAGAGCCCCCCCCGCCGCCCTCCGCCCCCCCCCCCAGAGCCCCCCCCAGCGCACCCTCCTAGCCCCCCCCCCCCACCCCCCCCGCCTCCGAGAGCCCTAGAGAGCCCCCCCCCCCGCCTCCGAGACAAGCGTACCTCCTAGAGAGCTCAGCCCCCCCCCCCCCGCCTCCGAGACAGCGTACCTCCTAGAGAGCCCCCCCCCCCCCCAGGCCCCCCCCCCCGGCCTCCGAGACAACGTACCTCCTAGAGAGCCCCCCCCCCCCGCCTCCCGAGACAGCCCCCCCCCCCCGCCTCCACCCCTCCTAGAGAGCCCCCCCCCCGCCTCCAAGACAAAGCACCTCCTGGAGAGCCCCCCCCCGCCTCCAAAGACAAAGCACCTCCTAGAGAGCCCCGCCTCCGAGACAGCGCACCTCCTAGAGAGTCACCCCCCTCAACCCCCCCCTCCCAAGACCAGCGCACCTCCTAGAGAGCCCCCCCCCCGCCTCCGAGACAGCGCACCTCCTAGAGAACCCCCCCCCCGCCCCCACCGAGCCGTCCGAGACAGCGCACCTCCTAGAGAGTAACCCCCCCCCCCCCCCCCCCCCGAGACAGCGCACCTCCTAGAGAGTAACCCCCCCCCCCCCCCGAGACAGCGCACCTCCTAGAGAGTAACCCCCCCCCCCCGCCCTAACCCCCCCGAGACAGCGCACCTCCTAGAGAGTGCCCCCCCCCCCCCCCGAGACACAGCGCACCCTCCTAGGGAGCCCCCCCCGCCTCCGAGACAGCGCACCTCCTACCCTAGAGAACCCCCCCCCCCCGCCCCGACGCCTCCGAGACAGCGCACCTCCTAGAGAGTAACCCCCCCCCCCCCCCCCCCACCCCCGAGACAGCGCACCTCCTAGAGAGTGCCTCCCCCCCGCCCGCCGAGACAGCGCACCTCCTAGGGAGCCCCCCCCCGCCTCCGAGACAGCGCACCTCCTAGAGAAACCCCCCCCCCCGCCTCCGAGACAGCGCACCTCCTAGAGAGTAACCCCCCCCCCCCCCCGAGACAGCGCACCTCCTAGAGAGTGCCCCCCCCCCCCCCCGAGACAGCGCACCTCCTAGGGAGCCCCCCCCCGCCTCCGAGACAGCGCACCTCCTAGAGAGTCCCCCCCCCTCGAGACAGCGCACCTCCTAGGCAGCCCCCCTGCCTCCGAGCGTCCACTTTGCTTTAGTTTTGTATATGTATACAGTGCTCGAGAGCCCCCCTGCCTCCAAGTGTACCTCTGAGAGTCCCCAGCTCCGAGCGAGCGTACCTGTGAGTCCCTCCGAGCATACCTCTAAGTGTACCTCAGAGCGAGCGCACCTCCAAAACGTACCTCCGAGGGCCCCACTCTCTGAGCGTACCACCAAGAGCTTGGCTTCCAAGTGAGCGTTCCTTCAATAGTCCCCGCCTGACAACACTCCCCCCATTGTTCCCTATTTGCATGGACTACAAAGCTCCCCCATGTGCAGTAAAGGAGGTGTTTTATAGTCCCAGCACACTGCCTGTCCTCGGGTGACAACCCTACAATGCTGCTCAGTACAGTTGTCACCCTCAGACAGAAAGTGAGTGAATGCAGCCTGCAGGGTTGTCATGGTTACTGCCCAGCCAGGTGACCTGTCAGCGCTCCTCACCCAGCTTGACGTCCTGACACATCTCCAGGTCCAGGCCGCCCTCCGTCTCTCCTTCTTCCAGGAGCCCCGCCATTCTTCTCTCCGACATTCCGGACACTGCCCGCCCCGACTCTGTTCAAATCCCCCGCTTCTCCCGCCCTTCTACGTCACCGACATCCGCCGCGCCCCATTGGTTGACGGCCGCTTCCTGCTACAGTGAAAGAGACGGGCGGACGTGAGGCTGGAGTGTACGGCGAGGACTCTATCGCCATCTGCTGGCGGGAGGCGACTCTGCAGGTTGTAGGTTGATTATCTTTACCAGCAATTGACACCAACATTAACCATTTCACCCCCGGAAAGGATTTTCCCCCTTAACCCCTTCAATACCGGTGTAGCAGTAAAATTGGTATCCCCTGAAAAATGGTATCCCTGGCATCAACTGCGCATGTGCCGATTTCACTCCTTTTGTCACACTGAATTGGCGCAGCGGTCCTGCAAGCGCAATTTTTTGGGAAAAATACCCATTTTTTTTTGTTTACTTAAAAAAAAAAAACAGTACAGTTAGTCCAACTTTTTTTTATTGTGAAAGATAATATGGCAAGTAAATTGATACCCAACATGTCCACTAGTCAATTTACTTGCCATATTATCTTTCACAATAAAAAAAAAAGTTGGGCTAACTTTACTGTTTTAATTATTTTTTTAAGTAAAAAAAAAAAAAAAAAATTGGCATTTTTCCCAAAAAATTGCGCTTGCAGGACCGCTGTGCAAATTCAGTGTGACAAAAAGCATTGCAACAAAGTGTGCCCAGTTTGTTGCAACGCTCCGTTTCTAACTTAACATTACAACTTATCACTGCAACAATGTTACTTGGTACCACTAAGCAATACACATTGCCACTATCCGTTACTCATACAACATTACTCACTATGCCATACAACTAGCCAATTACAGTCTAACATGTCTTCTTTATGTGTGGGGGAAACCGGAGTATCTCGGGGAAAACCCACGCAGCGCAGGGAGAACATGGAAACTCCATCCAGCCAACGTCGGGATTCGAACTTGCGACCTCACGGGACAGTGTCAGTGTGACTTGCGGGTCAGTGTGTGGGGGGGGGCAGTCTGTATGTCACAGGGGTCAGTGTGGGGGGGCAGTCTGTATGTCACAGAGGGGGCAGTGTGGGGGGGCAGTCTGTATGTCACAAAGGGGTCAGTGTGGGGGGGCAGTCTGTATGTCACAGGGGTCAGTGTGGGGGGGGCAGTCTGTATGTCACAGGGCTCAGTGTGTGGGGGGGCAATCTGTATGTCACATGGGTCAGTGTGGGGGGCAGTCTCTATGTCACAGGGCTCAGTGTGCGGGGGGCAGTCTGTATGTCACATGGGTCAGTGTGGGGGGGGCAGTCTGTATGTCACATGGGTCAGTCTGTATGTCACGAGGGGGGGTCATTCTGTATTTCTAAGGGGGGGGTCAGTCTGTATTTCACAGGGTCAGTCTGTATTTCACAGGCTCAGTCTGGGGGGGTCAGTTTGTATGTCAGGGAGGTCAGTCTGTATTTTCACGTGGGTCAGTCTGTATTTCATGGGAGTGAGTCTGTATTTGACGGGGTTCAGTCTGTATTTCACGGTGGTCAGTCGAGGGGGGCAGTCTTTATGTCACAGAGGGGGGTGAGTATGTATGTCACAGGGGGGGCCACAGTCAGCATGTCACGGCAGACCACATGTCACGGGGGGGGGGGTCAGTCTGCTTGTCATGAGGGAGTGGAGCCCAGGGGTCATAAGTTGAGAGGTGGTGATCTATCAGAGGTGTGGTTCTCTTGGTGGGGGATGGGGGCGAGTATTTAGTTTGTGGGGCAAATAATTGTGAGTGGGCGTGAAGTTGTTGGGAGGTGAGGATCTTGTAATATTTTAATATAGGAGGGGATCCAGATTTTCATGGCCTGTAATATTATAAGAGGGGGATACGGATTTTCATGGCCCTGTAATATTTCAAGAGGGGGATACGGATTTTCATGGCCCTGTAATATTATAAGAGGGGGATACGGATTTTTGGCCCTGTAATATTATAAGAGGGGGTCCAGATTTTCATGGCCTGTAATATTATAATTCCCTGTTTTGAAAAGTTTATAAATCATATTTTAACATCAATAAAATGGTCAGCGCCTATTTTGCTCATACGCTTGTCTTGTTGCCTTTTTCCTTTACTTTTGTCTTTCAGTTTGTTGTTTGTTTTTTGACCTCCGGAAGCTTTTACCCCCTTTATGACCATAGTATTGTTTGCTATCCCGCACTGTGCTACTTTCACACTGGGGTGCTAAGGCTGTTGGCGGTAAAGCGCCCCTATTTCTAGCAACACTTTACCGTAATCTTTCTGGCTTTTAACCGCCACTAGCCGCCGAAAAGCGCTTTTTCAGCGGCGCTGCCTATTGATTTCAATGGGCAGGAGCGCTTTAGGAGAGGTATATTCACCGCTCCTACAGAGCCTCAAAGATGCAGCTAGCGGGACTTTTTTTTTTCTGTCCTGCCAGCGCACCGCTCCAGTGTGAAAGCCCAAGGGAAGAAGAGGCTCTTTCTAGGCGCATTGCAGGCGCTATTTTTAGCGCTATATCGCCTGCAAAGCTCCTCAGTGTAAACGTAGCCTTAGGCTTAGTTCACACTGCACACTGGAGCGGCTCACAGCAGGGAGTCCAGTGAGTCCTGTTCACTGTTTTCAGGTCCGAAATTTGGGCTGAAACAGAACAAAAGATGCACATAGAGATCTGGTCACGATCTCCTGACATGCGAAAAAACCTCATCCAATTCGCCATAATGTGAACCCAGCCTTAATTGGCAATTACTTGGTCATGCAATATTTTACCCAAATGTCTGGGGTCCCAAATTTGGCACAGAGATGGGAAAGGTCTACCTCTGGGGGCCTCTAGTTTGCCTGTACCAAGCACTTCTGGGTTTTTGGTTAGCTTGGTGTAGAATGGAAAGCTTAGAGTGGGCACAGCTTGGGCCCTGAACACGTACAGGGGTCCAAATTTGGCACAGCGTTAGGGGAGGACCTAGCCCGAATTGTTCTGGTCAACTTTTTCATGGGCCACTTGGGAGTGTGTGGCCCTTGGGCAGTATCACGGCGCAGGGAGCGCTGAGTACTCCAGGAATCTTTGGATTCTTAACGATACCTGCAGAGCGGGGCTCCTCAATGCCTGGAAAACTTCATATTCCAAGGGCACACTTTCCTGGATAAGCTCTCAAAGTTTTGGTTCTGCAACAACAACCCGCTGGATATCGGTTCAAGTCAAAAAATTGATATTTGCCAGCACACCATGGATTGACAAAAGAAGTAGCATCCAAATAGGTAATTTATTGCATGATCACACTCCTCAATGCCTGTGTCCTGCAGTGGTCGGGCAAATTCTACCCCCATACAGGTCCCCATGAAAAGAAAGCATTGGCTACCACAAGGCCCTAAATTCAGGCTAGCCTGGCCCACTATGTTAATCTATGGCGCAGTAATGGTTGGAAACGTTGAGTGGCCACAGCTCGAGCCCCTGGACATGTTTGGGGCCCAAGCTTTGGCCCCTCAAAGTTTGCGATAGATTAACATAGTGGGCCAAGCTAACCTAAATGTAGGGCCCCCTTGGTAGCCAAACCACGTAGCCCAGGGGCACCAAACTTGGTACGGGGAAACTGGAGGCCATGTTGCCCACAGACCACACACACATATTTTGGGGCCAATGCTTAATTTTCAGGTGGACCTGCATTGGGGTAGAATTTGCCCGACCACCGTGGGACACAGGAATTATATACATTTATGTACCGAATATATGGATACATTCTCAATGCACAACGCTTTGGTTGCAGGGGATCTGTCACTGTTTGCGACTGATCCTTGAACATCATCTCCCAGTTCAATCAAGCTTACCCAGTGTCCTTGGACACGATTGCTTCTGGTTCTTTACCACTGATCCCCCGGGTGTTCCACGTATGCAGGGCCGGACATACCATTGGGCTTAACTGGGCTCAAGCCCAGGCGCTGTATTTCTCCGAGTCCTATTTCGGCTTTTTTCGGAGGGTGTGACGCGCCACAGCCATAGGACTTGGAGAAATACGGCGCCTGCGCAGTCAGCTCCTAGGTCTGTGCGCAGGCGCCGTAAATACCCGAGTCCTAAATCGGCTATTTTCGGAAGCCGTGACAGGCTATAGCGGCGCCATCCACCGCGGGGGAAATAAATGAAAATTAAGGATTACACAGTAAGTGGACCAATTTAAAAAAAAAACAGCATACTGCGCTGACACCAGTATACTGGATCACATGGGACATAGTATATTTAGGGTGAACCACCTCTAACTATTTGAGGCAATATTCTATATTGTACACTGAATGAAGGGCCATGTAGTACTGTACACTACAATGACAATAAAAAATGATCACTAACACACAGATAAACAAATAACACACAGAGTTTTTAGAGGTGAAAATGTTTTTATTGGTAGAATAAACAGAACATCAGAAATACATTTGACATATCACTTATAAGACATCGGTAATGAGCGCGCCAAATGGCTCTCGCCTACAGCGGCACTTGCACCCTAAGATTTAATGAATAGGCTGGGATCAGGAGGTAAAGAAAAAAGTGGAAAGAAAGATAAAGGCAGAAAGGGTTGGAGTGGGGGGGGAATTGGGGTGGGGGGGGGTCTGCAGGGAGAGCCTGGGATGGAGACAGTAACTTGGTAAATGAGGGGTATCCCTACATCTTTAAGGGAAAGGTACACACAGAGTTTAAAAAAAAATAGTTTAATATAAATATTATAAGCACCCCCGCCCCTGGCTACACAGACAGACACAACCCCCCCCCCCCCCCAAGGCTGACAACCCACAAAACAAAATACTGACGCCTCAGATTGACACCCCCCCCCGTCCAACTGAAAGACCAGACTGAACCCCCCGCCACTAATACACGTCACCCCCCAAAATAAAGACAATAATTGCTTTCCCACCTCTATGTCCTCCCACAATATTAATAATCCAGACTGTGAAATGGTGTAACCCCTCTAATATTACAGCCTCTTATATTACAGGGCCATGAAAATCCGTATCCCCCTCTTATAATATTACAGGCCATGAAAATCTGGATCCCCCTCTTATATTAAAATATTACAAGATCCTCACCTCCCAACAACTTCACGTCCACTCACAATTATTTGCCCCACAAACTAAATACTCACCCCCATTCCCCACCAAGAGAGCCACACCTCTGATAGATCGTCACCTCTCAACTTAGGACCCCCTGGGCTCCACTCCCTCATGACATGCAGACTGACCCCCCCCCCCCGTGACATGTGGTCTGCCCGTGACATGCTGACTGTGGCCCCCCCTGTGACATAGACTGACCCCCCCACCGTGACATAAAGACTGCCCCCCCGACTGACCACCGTGAAATACAGACTGACCCCCCCCCCACCCTTTGACGTACAGACTGAACCCCCCCACACTGACCCCCCCCCCCACACTGACCCCTGTGACATACATACTGACCCCCCACACACTGACCCCTGTGACATACAGACTGACCCCCCACACACTGACCCCTGTGACATACAGACTGCCACCCCCACACTGACCCCTGTGACATACAGACTGCCACCCCCACACCACACTGACCCCTGTGACATACAGACTGCCCCTCCCCCACACTGACCCCTGTGACATACAGACTGCCCCCCTCCCCCTCGGAAATGCTTCCCGACAGCAGCATCACATCATTGTGGAGGGTGTCACTGCCCAAACGTTGCATCACATGCCCTTTCCTCAAGGAATGCTTAGGATCGCTCCCCTATGGCAGCGCCACTCAGGACCAGCAGATATACAAGTCGGGTGATGGAGTATCGCCCACCGCTCCCATTTACCTTCCTTGGTACCAACAGTATTAAAGTAGCCAGCAGAAAACCCGCCGGTGAAGGCGCCATGGAAACGCTTGAACCGCCCCTTCTCATCCTTGACCGTCTGCTCCTGCAGGGGAATCGGCTTCTTGGGCTTCTCTCCTGTAAAAGCAAAAATGTTTATAGATGAGAAATATGCAGGACAGGCGACAATAATAAGTTCCCTGCACAGCTCAGAACTACAAGTCCCAGCATGCCCTGCGAGCAACATCTTATAGTATATCATCCGGGAGACCGCAATGCATGCTGGGATCTGTAGTCCCGGCACGGCCATAAGGCTCCAAGTTACCTGACAGGGCTGCATTATCCAACAATGACTGTCATTTCCCCCCCAATAAAGCCCCTTACAGCACCCTAGTGGTGCTCACCTATACCAGCGCCTCTCTAAGTTTCTCATTACCTTCTTCGTACTGCTCCAGAGGCTTCCCAAAGGCGACAAAATCCTCCTCGCTGTCGCTGTCCTGCGCCGCCATCTTTGTACACCAAGTACGGGAGCCGAGCGGGGACAAAACCACGTGACTAGAGAAGTCTCAACCCACAGTCCCACACAGCTTCTCAGTGACGTCACCTCCAGTATTTGACTCCTCAAGAACGAATATTTGTTTTCCCCCTATACAAGCAGGGTAGCGTAGTTAGTGTAGTGGTTAGCGCTACAGCTTAGCAGCCAAAAAGGTTGTAGAGGTCGCAAGTTCGAATCCCGACGTTGGCTGGATGGAGTTTCCATGTTCTCCCTGCGCTGCGTGGGTTTTCCCCGAGTACTTCGGTTTCCCCCACACATAAAGAAAGACATGTTAGGTTGTAATTGTAGTTGTATGGCATAGTGAGTAATGTTGTATGAGTAACGGATAGTGGCAATGTGTAATGCTTAGTGGTACCGAGTAACATGTAGTTGTAATGATAAGTTAAGTGTTAAGATAGAAACGGAGCCTTGCAACAAACTGGCACTTTGGTGCAATGCTTTTTGTCACTGAATTTGCGCAGCGGTCCTGCAAGCACAATTTTTGGGGAAAAATACCCTTTTTTTTTGTTTACTTAAAAAATAAAATAAAACAATAAATTTAGCCCAACTTTTTTTTTTTATTGTGAAAGATAAAATGGCAAGTAAATTGACTAGCGGACATGTTGGGTACCAATTTACTTGCCATATTATCTTTCACAATAAAAAAAAAAGTTGGGCTAAATTTACTGTTTTATTTTATTTTTTAAGTAAACAAAAAAAAAGGGTATTTTTCCCCAAAAATTGCGCTTGCAGGACCGCTGCGCAAATTCAGTGACAAAAAGCATTGTAACAAAGTGCCAGTTTGTTGCAAGGCTCCGTTTCTATCTTAACACTTAACTTAACATTACAACTTATCAGTACAACTACATGTTACTCGGTACCACTAAGCATTACACATTGCCACTATCCGTTACTCATACAACATTACTCACTATGCCATACAACTACAATTACAGCCTAACATGTCTTTCTTTATGTGTGGGGGAAACTGGAGTATCTCGGGGAAAACCCACACAGCGCAGGGAGAACATGGAAACTCCATCCAGCCAACGTCGGGATTCGAACTTGCGACCTCTACGACCTTTTTGGCTGCTAAGCAGTAGCGCTAACCGCTACACTAACTACGCTATCCTGCTTGTACAGGGGGAAAACAAATATTCGTTCTTGAGGAGTCAAATACCGGAAGTGACGTCACCGAGAAGCTGTGTGGGTTGAGACTTCTCTAGTCACGTGGTTTTGTCCCCGCTCGGCTCCCGTACTTGCGCACGTGAACGTAACTTGCGCACAGCCCTATTCGCGTACGACTCGCGCAAACAACGTAAAAAGATACGCTTGTTCCGACGTCCAAACCTTGCATGGGCTGCACCACCTAGAGAGCAGCTTTATCTTTACGCCGGCGTATGTCTTGCGTAAAAAAAACGGAGTAACTAATTGCGACGGGCGCGCGTACGGTCGAGAATCGGCGTATCTATTCCATTTGCATATTCGACGCAGAAATCTACAGAAGCGCCAACTAGCGGCCAGCGTAAATATGCACCCTAGATACGACGGCGTAGGAGACTTACGCCGCTCGTATCTTGGCCAAATTTATGCGTAACAACTGATTCTGAGAATCGGGCGCACATTCGGACTTACAACGGCGTACGTGGAGATACGCCGACGTAAGTCTTTGAGAATCTGGCCCTTTGTTTTAAATAACCAGAATTTGAAAGATGAAGTACCAATATAACGCCACTAGGAGGCAGTCTTCCTCCATTTTCCTTTCATTCCTACCCTTGCGCTGGTTATTACATCCAAATACATAAAACGTAATAAATTTGAACCTTAACCAGTTCATGTCTCACACTTGTTATGCCACTTATGGAACAGGCAGAGCAACTCTTCCATTTCTGCCGTGGGCCCTTTTATTACAGCAACTATTTTTTCATTTCTTAAACACTTAAGCCCGGACCATTATGCAGGTTAAGGACCAGGCCCCTTTTTGCGATTCGGCACTGCGTCGCTTTAACTGACAATTGCGCGGTCGTGCGATGCGTCTCCCAAACAAAATCGGCGTCCTTTTTTCCCCACAAATAGAGCTTTCTTTTGGTGGTATTTGATTTTTGATTTTTTTTTTTAAGTAGATTTTCTGTTTCTTGTTTTCTTTTGGAATCTTGCTATTTTTTTCTTTCTGTTTATTATTTGTTTCTTTTCTTTTTTTTTTATTATTTTTCCCCCACATTTTTCTTATTTTTATTGTTTCATTTTCTTCTATCTATATCCTCCTGGTGTCCATTCAACTATCTTTTGTTGCATTTCTGGTTCCATACAGGTCTCTACCTTTGTATGGGTGATGTGTTTCTCTAGATCCGGGGTCTCCAAATTGCGGCCCGAGGGCCGGATGTGGCCCTTTGCAAGCCTTTATCCGGCCCTTGGGGCAGTATTGCTTCCAACCATGTGAGGCACTATTCCTCATAATGAAACCAACAATGGGGCACTATTTCCTCCACTAATAGCAATGATGGAGCACTATTCCTCCTCTTACTGCCCACCAGCACTGCAACCCCAACCCCCCCACGATTCACAGTATATTCAGGCGTCCCACGACCCCCCCCCCCCCGCTCAACACAACACCTCCACCCCTCAATAACAACTAAGATCCGCGCCAACCCCCCCCCCCCCCCCCCCGCTCAACAAATTCGATCTATCCCACGGAACCCCCCCGCACTGCCATACCTCCCAACCGTCCCAGATTTCGCGGTAATATGTCCTGCGATTCGCGGTAAATCCCTCGGTCCCGCGATCAGGGCTGGAGTCCCGCGATTCCGCCCCCCCCCCCTCCGGGCGATTACCACGATTCGCAGTAAATCCAGCGGTCCCGCGATTCCCCCCACGCCCATCAACTCCGATCCGCGGAACAGGGCTGGAGTCCCGCGCCCGTTCCCCCCCCCCGCTCAACACAACACCTGCGATCCACTTCACCCCCCCTCAATAACAACTAAGATCCGCGTCCCCCCCCCCCCCGCTCAACAAATTCCAACCCACGGCACCCCCCCGCACTGCCATACCTCCCAACCGTCCCAGATTTTGCGGTAATATGTCCCCTGCGATTCGCGGTAAATCCCTCGGTCCCGCGATCAGGGCTGGAGTCCCGCGATTCCGCCCCCCCCCCCCTCCGGGCGATTACCACGATTCGCAGTAAATCCAGCGGTCCCACGATTCCCCCCACGCCCATCAACTCCGATCCGCGGAACAGGGCTGGAGTCCCGCGCCCGTTCCCCCCCCCCCGCTCAACACAACACCTGCGATCCACTTCACCCCCCCTCAATAACAACTAAGATCCGCGTCACCCCCCCCCCCCCGCGCTCAACAACTTCGATCCGCCACGCGGAACCCCCCCCCCCCCCCCCGCTCACCAACTCCGATCCCGCGAAACCCCCCCCCGCTCAACAACAACAACTCCGATCCCACGGAACCCCCCCCCCTCAACAACTCCGATCCGCGGAACACCCCCCCCCCCCGCTCAACAACACATGGCATACTTTTGCTGATAGGTGTCCCTCATTCCCATCTCAGAAAGTTGGGAGGTATGCAGTCCCTCCACCCCAAACTCGTTCATCCATGTCTTTATGGACCTTAACACCAATCAGTGCCTCATCAACAGTGCTGTCCAACAGTGTCACCTACCAGTGCCCATCAGTGTCACCTACCAGTGCCCAGCAGCTCAACAACTCCGATCCACAGAACCCCCCCCCCTCATCAACTCAGATCTCGCGGAACCCCCCCCCCCCCCGCTTAACACCTCCGATCCGGGGAACCCCCCTGCGCTCAACAACTCCGATTCGCGGAAACCCCCCCCCCCTCAACAACTCAGATCCAAGTCACCCCCCCCCTGCTTAACAACTTCGATCCCGTGTACCCCCCCTCACAACAACTCCGATTCACGGAACCCCCCGCTCAACAACACATGGCATACTTTTGCTGGTAGGTGTCCCTCATTCCCATCTCAAAAAGAGGTATGCACTGGGGCCGTGTTTATTCTCACTGATGCTCGGCCCTTGAGGCATTTTCTACCCCCCACTGGTCAGAATCCGGCCCCCCTGAAGTCTGAAAGAGGTCAGACACTGATGTTGGATGAGAAGGTGTTCTATCAGGTTGAGGTCAGGACTCTGTGCAGGCCAGTCCAGTTCCATACCTCCCAACTGTCCCTGATTTCGAGGGACTGTCCCTGATTTGGAGCAATGTCCCTCTGTCCCTCATTGGCCCTTTGCTTGAAAAGTATGGAGACCCCTGCTCTAGATGTCTGGCCTTGTTGCATTGCAATGTTATGGGCGTAAAACTCTCATTGAAGGTAAACTGGGGTGACTTCTCAACTTTAGCACAGCTGCGTTGTTTACTGGAGAGGGATTTTTTTTATTATTATTATGTATCCAAACTTGATATAAACTCGTCCAGTCCAATGTAAATATATATATTTTAATTACCGAATCCAGTGAGCACCCACCTGCGGCGGTCTGACCTCGCTCCGCTCTTTCTCTTTGGCGGTGAATTTCAGCGGCGGGGAGAAATCGCAGTTCTGTCACCTTTGGTTAATACCTGTCCCTGCGGTGAGAAGACGGCGCTCGGGCCAAGAGGCTTCCGCGCAGCTAAATGGCGGCGTGACAAATGGCGGCGTAACGAGCTGTGACAATGAGAAGACCTGCGCAGGTAATTGCCTGGCGATTTCAGCTTCAAAGAATGCAAATGCAAGAACTTCGGGAAAATAGAAAAACCTCCGTTCAGTCTTTATAGCGAGTCATTGGAATAATCCAAGATGTTTTTCTACAAAGAAACTACGCTATTTGACCAAAAGTATTGGGACGCCCGACTTTACAAGCACATGAACTTTAATGGCACCCCAGACTTAGTCCGTAGGGTTCAATATTGAGTTGGCCCCGCCCCTTTGCAGCTATAACAGCTTCAACTCTTCTGGGAAGGCCATCCACAAGGTTTAGGAGTGTGTCTATGGGAATGTTTGACCATTCTTCCAGATGCACATTTGTGAGGTCAGGCACTGATGTTGGATGAGAAGGCCTGGCTCGCAGACTTCACTCTAATTCAGGGGTGTCAAACTGGTGGCCCTCCAGCTGTTGCAAAACTACAAGTCCCATGAGGCATTGCAAGGCTAACAGTTACAAGCATGACTCCCGCAGGCAGAGGCATGATGGGACTTGTACAGGGAGTGCAGAATTATTAGGCAAATGAGTATTTTGACCACATCATCCTCTTTATGCATGTTGTCTTACTCCAAGCTGTATAGGCTCGAAAGCCTACTACCAATTAAGCATATTAGGTGATGTGCATCTCTGTAATGAGAAGGGGTGTGGTCTAATGACATCAACACCCTATATCAGGTGTGCATAATTATTAGGCAACTTCCTTTCCTTTGGCAAAATGGGTCAAAAGAAGGACTTGACAGGCTCAGAAAAGTCAAAAATAGTGAGATATCTTGCAGAGGGATGCAGCACTCTTAAAATTGCAAAGCTTCTGAAGCGTGATCATCGAACAATCAAGCGTTTCATTCAAAATAGTCAACAGGGTCGCAAGAAGCGTGTGGAAAAACCAAGGCGCAAAATAACTGCCCATGAACTGAGAAAAGTCAAGCGTGCAGCTGCCAAGATGCCACTTGCCACCAGTTTGGCCATATTTCAGAGCTGCAACATCACTGGAGTGCCCAAAAGCACAAGGTGTGCAATACTCAGAGACATGGCCAAGGTAAGAAAGGCTGAAAGACGACCACCACTTAACAAGACAAACAAGCTGAAACGTCAAGACTGGGCCAAGAAATATCTCAAGACTGATTTTTCTAAGGTTTTATGGACTGATGAAATGAGAGAGTCTTGATGGGCCAGACGGATGGGCCCGTGGCTGGATTGGTAAAGGGCAGAGAGCTCCAGTCCGACTCAGACGCCAGCAAGGTGGAGGTGGAGTACTGGTTTGGGCTGGTATCATCAAAGATGAGCTTGTGGGGCCTTTTCGGGTTGAGGATGGAATCGAGCTCAACTCCCAGTCCTACTGCCAGTTTCTGGAAGACACCTTCTTCAAGCAGTGGTACAGGAAGAAGTCTGCATCCTTCAAGAAAAACATGATTTTCATGCAGGACAATGCTCCATCACACGCGTCCAAGTACTCCACAGCGTGGCTGGCAAGAAAGGGTATAAAAGAAGAAAAAGTAATGACATGGCCTCCTTGTTCACCTGATCTGAACCCCATTGAGAACCTGTGGTCCATCATCAAATGTGAGATTTACAAGGAGGGAAAACAGTACACCTCTCTGAACAGTGTCTGGGAGGCTGTGGTTGCTGCTGCACGCAATGTTGATGGTGAACAGATCAAAACACTGACAGAATCCATGGATGGCAGGCTGCATGAGTGTCCTTGCAAAGAAAGGTGGCTATATTGGTCACTGATGTGTTTTTGTTTTGTTTTTGAATGTCAGAAATGTATATTTGTGAATGTTGAGATGTTATATTGGTTTCACTGGTAAAAATAAATAATTGAAATGGGTATATATTTGTATTTTGTTAAGTTGCCTAATAATTATGCACAGTAATAGTCACCTGCACACACAGATATCCCCCTAAAATAGCTAAAACTAAAAACAAACTAAAAACTACTTCCAAAAATATTCAGCTTTGATATTAATGAGTTTTTTGGGTTCATTGAGAACATGGTTGTTGTTCAATAATAAAATTAATCCTCAAAAATACAACTTGCCTAATAATTCTGCACTCCCTGTAGTTTCGGAACAGCTGGAGGGGCGCCAGTTTGACACCCCTGCTCTAATTCATCCCAAAGGTGTTCTATCAGGTTGAGGTCAGGACTCTGTGCAGGCCAGTCTAGTTCCTCCACCCCAAACTCGCTCATCCATGTCTTTATGGACCTTATCACCAATCACTGCCTCATCAACAGTGCTGTCCAACAGTATCACCTACCAGTGCCCATCAGTGCCCCCTATCAGTAACACCTATCAGTGCCCTTTAGTGCCCATCAGAAGGGCAGCCATCACAAATTTTGGGGCCCCGTACACACAGCTTTAGGCAGGGCCCCCCCCTGGAGCAGAGAACGGGGTGGGGGGGTGCTGACAAAAAAACAAAACAAGTGTAATCTCATCTCTCTTGACGCAAGATAATAAGCGGAGGGGGCCCTGGGGACTATCGGACCTCTTACAGGTGTAATGCAAAACAAAAATGGGAGGGGGGCCAGCCGGGCCTGCGATAAAACTGCCGGGCCTGCGATAAAACAATAAAAAAAAAAACAGGAGGGGGCCAGCTGGGGACTATTGGGCCCCTGTAATGCCTGTACCCCCCCTGATGGCGGCTCTGCCCATCAGTGCCCACCAGTGCCATCTTATCTGTGCTGCCTTATCTGTGCCCATTAGTGCAGTCTATCAGTGCCCACCAGTGCAGCTTATCAGTGTCAATCAGTGCTGCCTCACTTTTTTTGCAAAATTTTATATAAAAAAAAAATATTCCATCTTTTTTTATTTGTTTAGCAAAAAATAAAAACCCCAGCGGTGATTAAATACTACCAAAATAAATTTCTATTTGTGGGGGAAAAAATGATAAAAATGTCATTTGGGTACAGTGTTGTATGACGGCTCAATTGTCATTCAAAGTGCATCAGCGCTGAAAGCTGAAAATTGGTCTGGGCAAGAGGGGGGGGGGGGGTTTAACCACTTAAGGACCGCCTACTGCACATATATGTCGGCAGAATGGCGCGGCTGGGCACATCAACGTATATATACGTTGGTTCCAGTACCCAGCCGTGGGTCACGGGCGCGCTCCCGTGACCCGGTCCGAAGCTCCAGGACCGGGACCGTGGGACTCGCGGAACCCGATCGCCACTGGAGTCCTGTGATCCGTCCCTGGAGCTGAAGAACGGGGAGAGCCGTGTGTAAACACGGCTTCCCCGTGCTTCACTGTGGCCGCAGCATCGATCGCGTCATCCCTGTTATAGGGGGACACGATCGATGACATCACACCTACAGCCACACCCCCCTACAGTTGTAAACACACACAGGGAACACTCAAAGTCACAGCGCCCCCTGTGGTTAACTCCCAAACTGCAACTGTCATTTTCACAGTAAACAATGCAATTTAAATGCATTTTTTGCTGTGAAAAATATAATTGTCCCAAAAATGTGTCAAAATTGTCCGAAGTGTCCGCCATAATGTCGCAGTCACGAATAAATCGCTGATCGCCGCTATTAGTAGTAAAAAAAAATGATTAATAAAAATGCAATAAAACTATCCCTTATTTTGTAAACGCTATAAATTTGGCGAAAATTAACCGATAAACGCTTATTGCGATTTTTTTTTACCAACAATATGTAGAAGAATACGTATCGGCCTAAACTGAGGGAAAAAAATGTTTTTTTATATATTTTTGGGGGGATATTTATTATAGCAAAAAGTAAAAAATATTGCATTTTTTTTTTTAAATTGTCGCTCTATTTTTGTTTATAGCGCAAAAAATAAAAACCGCAGAGGTGATCAAATACCACCAAAAGAAAGCTCTATTTGTGGGGAAAAAAGGACGCCAATTTTGTTTGGCAGCCACGTCGCACGACCGCGCAATTGTCAGTTAAAACGACGCAGTGCCGAATCGCAAAAAGGGGCAAGGTCCTTTACCTGCATTTTGGTCCAAGTCTTAAGTGGTTAAAGCGACGCAGTGCCGAATCGCAAAAAGGGGCAAGGTCCTTTACCTGCATTTTGGTCCAAGTCTTAAGTGGTTAAAGCGACGCAGTGCCGAATCGCAAAAAGGGGCAAGGTCCTTTACCTGCATTTTGGTCCAAGTCTTAAGTGGTTAAAGCGGAGGTTCGGCTTAAAATAAATAAATAAATAAATTAAAAGTCAGCAGCTACAAACACTGCTGGCTTTTAATAAGGACACTTACCTGTCCAGGGGAAGCCGAGCTTTCGCTCGGGTCTCGGCTGCCCCCGCTGCCATCTTCGGTGAGGGAATCAGGAAGTGAAGCGTTGAGGCCTCACCGCCCGGTTCCCTATTGCACATGCGCTAGCCGCGCGGCGCTATGTGAATGGGGCGGATGTCTCCTGGGACACACACAAGGTCCCAGAAGCTCCCCATTTCTCAGGAGGCAGCGCGGCGAGGAGAAAAAAAAAGACTCACCACGGACATGGAAGGGGCAGATTAGCAGATTTGCCTAGTAACAGACACTTCTTGTAAGTATAAAAATATATATATATATATATTGTAGCCTTTTTTTTTTTTATTTGTATTTATTTTTTAGGGTGACCTCCGCTTTAAGTGCCCAGTAAGCAATTGGTTAACAATTGACAGGACGATAACTTAATCATCGCACAACAGCGGCGATCAGACACAGCAGCTCTCTAAAGTGCGCCATTCGGGATGATTCCGTCATCAGCCCGCCGCCTGCATGAATTGCCTCTGTAATTTGCAGCGGTTGATGTACAGCACTTTATGTTCCGTGGTTTAATTGGAGAACATCATTAAAAACGATGATGTGTTTGTATTCATCGTTCTCATCTGCTGAAAACAAAAAAAAAAAAAAAAAGATTATATTTATTTCTATCTATAGAGATGTGTAACGGCGGGGAGAGCTTCGGTGCTGTGCTATATGTTTATATATTCTGTATGTACGCCTAGTACTTTGTATTATATCAACGTGGACTTTTTAGCCGCCCAAGGATTTCACAGCATAATTAAAAAAATAATACAAAATGTATTATAAAACAGTAAAAGCATTACACACATCAATATTAATGTAAAAAAAAAAAAGAAAGAAATCCCCTATCTTCATATACAGTGGAACCTCGGATTACGAGCATAATCCGTTCCAGGAGAATGCTCGTAGTCCAAAGCACTCGCATATCAAAGCGAGTTTCCCCATTGAAGTCAATGGAAACGAAAATAATTTGTTCCACATTGACTTCAATGGCATGCAATACCGCATGCGGCCAGAGATGGGGGGCGCCGGAGAGCCTCTGAAAGGCTTGGGGATAGCTCAGCTGAACTCTGAAAACCTTGGAAATGTTTGGGAACTGAGTATTTCCGCTCAGCTCTGAACGGCTCCAATCGACTCGTGTCATGGATATGTAGTAGTGTCTGGCAGCTTACATTTCCCTCCGTGTGTTCATTAGAGGTCTGACTCTCTTTCTGGCTGCCTTTATCATCTCTCCTCACTGTATGGCTCCACCCCAGGCCATCCCAGGAACTCTATATTAACGAGTGCACTGCAGGTCTGCCTTGCTGATCAACGCTGTTTGTTAGCATTGTGTTCCTGCTTGCCGTGTGCTACGTTATCTCTGTGTACCGATTTTGGCTTGTCTTTTACTACTCCTGTTTGCCTGTGACCCTGACCCTTGGCCTGTCCCTTGGTTATCCTCGTCTGCTTGTTGCCCTGACCTCGGCATACCCTTCACTATCTCTTGTGTCCTGAGTGGCTGCTTCCCCTCTCTCCCTACGGAGCATGACCTAGGGGACTCCGGGGGCCGTGACCTGGATCCAGTTGCAACGAAGGCCATCCTCACCACTAGAGGCTCTGGTGAATACCAGCTGGATCTTAGACTCCGCGCTCTGGGGAATCTTGGGCTCAATCTTCCTGTAGAGTCCCTGTTTGTGCCCCAGTGAACCTCTCCTCCATATCCACTCTATGGTCCATCCACAGCAGTCTGCTATAGGGTTCACTACCTTGTGGTGCACCCCTGACTCCAACGGGGTGCATTTGTCATCTGGCCACAGGTGACCCGACAGCTCAGCTCTTGTGCCCCCGCAACTCTGGCCAAATGTGGTACTGC
Organism: Rana kukunoris; assembly: GCA_029574335.1. Classification (NCBI taxonomy): domain Eukaryota; kingdom Metazoa; phylum Chordata; class Amphibia; order Anura; family Ranidae; genus Rana; species Rana kukunoris. The sequence continues at coordinate 318,710,406 of CM056059.1, read as the reverse complement.
ACACCACTGTGGCCTGAATCCTGCTTGTTTTGCGAGACAACAATCGCAAACCGAGTCAGGATTAAAAAAAAAAATGCTTGTATTGCGAAGCGCTCATTAACCGCGTTACTCGCAATCTGAGGTTTTACTGTTTTTGTTACAGGGGTGTGTGACTCAGCCTATTGTGTTACAGTGTGCACACCCAAAGTTCAAATACACATGCACATGTGTGGAGAGAGAGAGAGAGTATTTCACAAAAGTAAGTACACCCCTCCAATTTTTGTAAATATTTTCTTCTATCTTTTTTTTCATGTGACAACACTGAAGAAATGACACTTTGCTACAATGTAAAGTAGTAAGTGTACAGCTTGTATAACAGTGTGGAAACAAAAGTGAGCACACCCCTAAGGCCCCTTTCACATGAGCGGACCGTTCGTCTGCTTATTACAAGTCAGTTTATAGACTTGTTATGGGCCCCTATGGGATCGCATCCGTTAGCGGATGATGCATCCGCTAACGTCCACAACGATCCGCGTCCGTTAAGGTCCGGTTTTTTGGACGGAAGAAAACCCTATTTTTCTTCCGTCTGAAGGATCGGATCGGATGAAGACGGACAGACGGTCCGTTTTCATCCGATTCCCCATAGGGGATAGCGGAGGAGAGACAGGGCGGTCCCTGCACAGTGTGCGGGGACCGCCCTGTCCGCCGACAGCTCAGCGGGACCCCCCGCTGAGCCGACGGACACACACAAAGCGGACCGAAAAACGGACCGCTCCGTGTGAAAGAGGCCTAAGTGAAAATGTCCAAATTGGGCCCAATCAGCCATTTTCCCTCCCCGGTGTCATGACTCGTTAGTGTTACAAGGTCTCGGGTGTGAATGCGAAGCAGGTGTGTTGAATTTGATGTTATCGCTCTCTCTATCTCATACTGGTCACCGGAAGTTCAACATGACACCTCATGGCAAAGAACTCTCTGAGGATCTGACATTTTTTTTCTCTACATAAAGATGGCCGAGGCTAAAAAAGGTTGCCCAGACCCTGAAACTGAGCTGCAGCACGGGGGCCAAGACCATACAGCGGTATAACAGGACAGTATCCACCCAGAACAGGCCTCGTCATGGTCCACCAAAGAAGTTGAGGTCACGTGCTCAGCGTCATATCCAGAGGTTGTCTTTGGGAAATAGACATATGAGTGCTGCCAGCATTGCTCCAGAGGTTGAAGGGGTGGGGGGGGGGGGGGGTCAGCCTGTCAGTGCACAGACCTTACGCCGCACACTGCATCAAATTGGTCTGCATGGCTGTCATCCCAGAAGGAAGCCTCTTCTAAAGATGATGCACAAGAAAGCACAGAGTTTGCTGAAGACAAGCAGACTAAGGACATGGATTACTGGAACCACGTCCTGTTGTCTGATGAGACCAAGATAAACTTATTTGGTTTAGATGGTGTCAGGCGTGTCTTGGTGGTGTCAAGCATGTGAAGACAAGCAGAGAAATAATACCGGTCTGAAAGCTGCCGATCCCTTGGATTGCTCCTGCTCTACTGAAACCAACAGGTGCATGAGATGAAAAGAAATTCTGAACTGCCGCACTCTGTTTAATGACGTCTTTATTGGATAAAAATCGTTCAAAAATAATTAAAAACGGTACAGTGACAATGAAAAGTGAACAACAAGATAAAGGTGACTAACGCGTTTCACATCGTGAGATGCTTATTCATAGCTCATGAAGACAAGCAGACTAAGGACATGGATAACTGGAACCAGGCCAACTAGGCAAGTCAGGCCTTCTTGTCCCACATCAGGGCCTGACCTCACAAATGTGCTTCTGGAAGAACGGTGAAACATTCCCATAGACACTCCTGAACCTTGTGGACGGCCTTCCCAGAAGAGTTGAAGCTGTTATAGCTGCAAAGGGCGGCGCCAACCCAGTTTCGAACCCTACAGACTAAGACTGGGATGCCATTAAAGTTTATGTGCATGCAGGGCCGATCCTAGAGTCACAGACACCTGGGTGCAGAAATATTTCTGGCTCCCCCACATGAGCGTGATCATCTTACTAACTCCCCCCCCCTTTACAAATGTTTCTATGGCTACAACTCAAACCCAGAGAAGCTCCCCTAAAAAGTCTTAATTTGTGTCCCCCATCAGGTGTCCCACATTAGAGCCCCCCACAGCAGGTGTCCCCATCGAAGTCCCCCCAGCAGGTGTCCCCCATCAAAGTCCCCCCAGCAGGTGTCCCCCATCAAAGTCCCCCCAGCAGGTGTCCTGCATCAGAGCCCCCCACAGCAGGTGTCAGATCAGTACTTGTCCAATAGATCCCTGTAGCTTGGGAGGGCTGGGAGCAGAAGCACATTACAGGGGGCAGGGCATATGTGGCATCTTTTGACACAGACAAGGAGGAGGGAGGGGAGTACTTTGGAGCTTCGGCGCCCCCACCTCTGCAGCGCCTGGGTGCGGAGCACCCCTTGCACCCTGCCCAGGATCGGCCCTGTGTGCATGGAAAGGCAGGTGTCCCAATACTTTTGGTAATAGAGTGTGTATGTATATATACATACATACAATACATACATACACATAGTAAATAATTGGCTTCAGGAACTTGTACACAAATGACTCTATTCACAGAACGATCGGCCAGCGGGCAATTACTTTCTCAACTATTCAAACTCGGACAAAGAGCCTGGATGAAAATTACTGCGTCTCCATTTCTGCCTGTCAGCCTCTTCCGGCAATGAATAAAGCCGGGCATGATTACCGCGACTGATAAATGGAGGTTGCAGCGGCCCCCGAGCTGGCAATAAAAAATAAGACGCAAGAAAACTGCTTACATTACCATGATAAGAAATCCCAGATCAGTGTGGATTGGGAGACACATAATGCAGTTTATTTAAAGGGTCAGTCTGTGAAAGCCTTGGAATAAGCGCACGTTCAGCTATTATGTAGGCGTGGTGCGCTTTTAAAGACAGACCCTCGGTATTCAGGAAAACACTGATGGCTTTTTTTCCAGCGAATGATAGAGCGGAAATGTAAACTGCTCATTGAACTTTGGCCTGTGCTTTACGTCACCCAGAGTTGGGTTTGTTAGGATGGTGATAAACATCAGAGGGAAGCGGGCGGGACCGTGTGTGGAATAAATACTATTTGTTGTAAGATGTATACACCATAGCTACTCCATCTTAACCACTTAAGAACCCCTTCACGCCGATATACGTTGGCAGAATGGCACGGCTGGGCACAATCACGTACCTGTACATGTCTCTTTAAGCCCGTGGGTTCGCGAGCGTCCGCCATAAAAATCGCTGATCGCCGCCATTAGTAGTAAAAAAAGTATATTAATACAAATGCAATAAAACTACCCCCTATTTTGTAAACGCTATAAATTTTGCACAAACCAATCGATAAATTATTGAGATTTTATTACCAAAAATAGGTAGAAGAATACGTATCGACCTAAACTGAGGGAAAAAAAGTTTCTTGATATATTTTTGTGGAATATTCATTATAGCAAAAAGTTAAAAATATTGCATTTTTTTTTTTAAATTGTCGCTCTATTTTTGTTTATAGCGCAAAAAATAAGGTAATCAAATACCACCAAAAGAAAGATCTAATTGTGGGGAAAAAAGGACGCCAATTTTGTTTGGAAAACAAAGCATGACCGCACAATTGTCAGTTAAAGGGGCAAGGTCCTTTACCTGCATAATGGTCCGGGTCTTAAGTGGTTAAGAAAGATATGCCCGCCATGTTAAGAAAAGGCTATAGGTATTCCTTATCTTTAGGCAACATCTGCTTTATACTTACATACAGAGATGTATTATGGCCTAGGCCGACAAGGCCCAGGCCTAGGGCGGCACTTTGCGGGGGGCGGCGAAAAAGCGACAGGAGGGAAGGAGGGGGGCAGGCAGATACAAGCTGAACGAATGAAGTGATGGGAGAGGAGAGAGTGGTATGGGGATATATGCTGGGGAGTGATTTGAGAGGGAAGAAGATATGTGCTAGTGGGGCGTCTGATCCCCCCCCCCCCCCTCCACTAGCACATATCTTCTTCCCTCTCAAATCACTCCCCAGCACATATCCCCATACCACCCTCTCCCCCTAAATTAAAAGATGCTCTGCCCCCCTGTGCTCATCCCACCCTGTCGCCCTGTCCTCATCCCATGAAAATTACAGGACGGGTCTTAAAAGGGAAGGGGTGCGTCATATATAAAGTAGGGGGTGCGCGAGGTTCACCAGGCCTAGGGCAGCACAAAACCTAAATACACCCCTGCTTACATAGGGCCAGATTCAGGTAGATGGGCGAATCTTTATTTTGGAGTAACGTTTGTCATTTACGTTACTCCGCCGAAACTTTATGAGCAAGTACTGTTGCTCACAGTTGCGGCGGCGTAGCGAAAATGAGCCGGCGGAATTCAAATTGGGCGGGTAGGGGGTGTGTATTATTTAAACTAGGCGCGATCCTGCGGCGAACGTACTGCGCATGCGTCGACTGTCAGTGCGCATGCTCCAAATTCCGTCAGTGAATGTCAATGACGTCAATCCCCGATCACGGACGTTTTACGCAAACGACGCTAAACTTTTTAAATTCGACGCGATGACGACGGCCATACTTAACATAGGATACTCCACCTAGGGGGCATGTTTTTCTTTACGCCGCGTATCGCTTACGGAAACGTCGGAAAGTCACTGCGTCGGGCCCGCGTACGATCGTGAATTTCCGTCTCTCGCTGATTTACATATTCTTAGCGTAAATCAGCGGGAACGCCCCGAGCGCCCATTTTAAAATTGCAGTTCCGATACGACGGCGAAATACAATTACGCCGCTCGTATATGAACTCAATCCAGGCGTATCTTGTTTTCTGACTACAGAAAACAGATAAGCCGGCTCTAAGTGTGAGTTATGCTGGCGAATCACTGATACTCCAGCGTAACTCTACCTGAATCTGGCCCATAGACTTTTTATCTTGTGGCCTGCGGTTAGGCCGAAGCCTCGGAATATATTTCATGTTTCGACTGTGATGTGCGTCATTAAGATGGAAACAGAAACATGCATTATCAGGGTGGAAACAGATGTTTTGCTAATGATGTCTTGTGGAAAAGAAAAAAGAAACTGCGCTAAGATCAAACAAACAATTCCGTGTGCCCACAGAATTGTTAATGGGGTTGTAAAGGTACAATTTTTTTCCCTCTAAATAGCTTCCTTTACCCTAGTGCAGTCCTCCTTCACTTACCTCATCCTTCCATTTTGCTTTAAAATGTCCTTATTTAGTCTGAGAAATCCTCACTTCCTGTTCTTCTGTCTGTAACTCCACACAGTAATGCGAGGCTTTCTCCCTGGTGTGGAGTGTCGTGCTCGCCCCCTCCCTTGGACTACAGGAGTCAGGACGCCCACTAACACACAGCTCCTTTCTCTATCTGCAACGTAGAGAGTGTCCTGACTCTCCTGTAGTCCAAGGGAGGGGGCGAGCACGACACTCCACACCAGGGAGAAAGCCTTGCATTACACCCTAATGCAATAGGCTGCACACAATATAACTTGTGTGGTCATTTTAGAAGAATTTGCATTAGATTGTTTTGTGTGTAGCTATTTTTTTTTTTGTTGTAATTTGATTTAAAGTTGAGATTTTGATTGCAAGCTCTTGGCCTCTGTTATTTTGCCGTATTACAGCTGTATGCTAATAAGTTATGATTGCTCCTGTGTTGTTCTCTAAATGTAAGTTAATTAAGAGGCGTAAACTTTCTTCCTGATTAACGTTGCAAACAAGCATGCATGAAGTTGAAATTAATTGCCTCGTGGGAGGTTTCCAAAGCAGCGGGATCACTTAAGACTTGACTCTTGGATGAACCTGATTTTTTTTGATGTCTGGAAAGGGTTTGGAGCGCAGCAAACTGTTCAGCTTTCTTCATTTCTAAAAACGATTTATGATTGATTAAAGGAGAAATCCAGCCTGAGCTCGTTTGGCTTGGCTAATCCTATAGCTCACAGGAGTGTCATTTGTTTTGCACTCCTGTGACCCGTTTTCAGCAGAAGTCCGCCCTCTGCTGACGTCACCAATATCAGTCCAGGCACCACGTCATCCCAACTCTGGAAGTCTGGATCCACCCAGTGCTTGGACTGATGGCCGTCTCAGCCTCTCAGCGAGCCACTGGGACAGCCGCTCCCCACCCCTCTACAACCGCTCCCTGACAGGGCCGTCTTAATAGCATCATGGGCCCCTGGGCAAAGTAATGCACTGGGGCCCCACCAGCTTGCCCCAATTTACACACCTACTTTCAAGAAATAGTATGATAGAATTAAACATATATTCATTAGTACTTTCAAAAAAATCGATTTTACAAGAGGAAAGCATTCTATAGATCAGTGGTCTCCAAACTGCGGCCCGAGGGCCAAATACGGCCCTTTACTTGCTTTTATCCGGCCCTTGGGGCACTATCCCTTCCACTGATACAAGACACTATTCTGCCATCTGACACCGACAGTGGAGCACCATTTCTCCCACTAACACCACTAATGGGGCACTATTACTTTCCTATGATACCAATGATGGGGCACTATTCCTCCCCCATAATACCAGATGTTTAGTCCCACTGATGCCAGGAAAATTTCCAACCCCGTTGGCCAAAGTCCAGCCCTCCAAGAGTCTAAAGGACAATAAACCAGCCCTTTGTTTAGAATGTTTGGAGACCCCTGCCATAGATCAAAGACTAGTCAACACAAAGGGCACAGTACAGGGGGGAATGCAGAAGGGCACAGTACAGGAGGGGTCAGGAGGGCACAATACTGGGTTCAGGAAGACACAGAATATGTCCCGGGACACGACCATATCGGGACAGTTTAGTAAAAAGCATGACTGTCCCAGCAAATCCTGGACAGTTGGCAAGTATGATGTAATGCAAGATTATTGTGGGGCCCCCATGTACCTGGGGCTCCTGGGCAGTGCCCAGGATGGCCCTTGCATTAAGATGGCCCTGCGGCCTGCCCCTCCTGTGAGCGTGGAGGAGCAGAACAGGAGAGCTGCGGATTGACAGTCAACGGCTCTCTGCTCGGGGGGGGCCGAGAGAACCGAGCCTGAAGCGTGAAGAGGTAGCTGGGGGACAGATGCAGGATTGATCCCATGGTGCATCCACCTAGGTAAGTATGGTTGGGGAAAAAATGGATTCCTGTACTTCTATTTTAATCTGGTCCTATCATCAGATATACAGTGCCTTGAAAAAGTATTCATACCTCTTGAAATTTCCACATGTTGTCATGTTACAACCAAAAACGTAAATGTATTTTATTGGGATTTTATGTGAAAGACCAACACAAAGTGACACATAATTGTGAAGCGGAAGGGAAATGATAAATGGTTTTCTTTTCTTTTTTTTTTTTACGCTCTTCTTTTGTTTATAGCGCAAAAAAAAACCCACATAGGTGATAAAATACCATTAAAGTCGCAGATCGCCGCCATTTCTAGCGAAAAAAAAATGCCATAAAACTATCCCCTATTTTGTAGAAGCTATAACTTTTGTGCAAACCAATCAATGTTTATTGATTGGTTTGCACAAAAGTTATAGCTTCTACAAAATAGGGGATAGTTTTATGGCATTTTTTTTTCGCTTATTGCGTTTTTCGCTTATTGCGTTTTTTTTAATTTTTATACCAAAGATATGTAGAAGAATACGTATCGGCCTAAACTGAGGAAATAATTGGATATTTATTACTGTAAATCAAAAAGTAAAAAATATTGTGGGTTTTTTTTCAAAATTGTCGCTTTTCTTTTGTTTATAGCGCAACAAAAAAAAAACGCAGAGGTGATCAAATACCACCAAAAGAAAGCTCTATTTCATTTGGGTACAGTGTTGCATGACCGCGCAATTGTCAATCAAAGTGCGTTAGCGCTGAAAATGAAAAATTTGGTCCGGGCAGGAAGGGGGTGAAAATGCCCGGTATTGAACCGGTTAATAAAATATGAAAATTGTATCAAAATGACCTGGAGAAACAACTTTAAAATGACACAGAATGAACACTCACCATCAATATATCTGTTATCTTGTCTCGATTATTTTCTGGGGCACAAAGCGCCTTGTCAACAGGAACTAGCAGCGATTGTACACAAAGGTATGAAAAGATGCGTCATATTCTGAATGCCAACCTATAAACCTGAAAAAAGCTTCTTAGCAGAAAAGAAAACATAATTTATTCATTTCCTTGGATTCTTCACTACCAACATATTCTCTAGTGACTTCAGCCACTTACATCAGCTCTGGCCAGTGGCGTAGGAATTGCTATAGCAGCCCACGCAGCTGCTATGGGCCCTGGAAGTGGGAGGGGGCCCCATTGGGGGAACTGTTGATCACGGTAATGCCGCGTACACACGGTTGGAATTTCCGACAACAAATGTTCGATGGGAGCTTGTTGTCGGAAAAATCCGACCGTGTGTACGCTCCATCGGACATTTGCTGTCGGAATTTGCGACAACAAAAATTTGAGAGCTGGTTCTCAATTTTTCCGACAACAAGTTCTGTTGTCGGAAATTCCGAGCGTGGGTACACATTTCCGACGCGCAAAATTCCACGCATGCTCGGAAATCAAGCAGAAGAGCCGCACTGGCTATTAAACTTAAAAGAACACTAAAGGTTTGTTTTTTATTAGATCAATTGATTGCTATAAGCTAGAACTTCTAGAACATTTAAATATCACTTACCTCATTTTTCCTTTTGACCTCCAAAATACAGTAATCCAGGTTTGAAAATGCCATTTCCTGTCTCTCCTCTTCTTGCTTTCCACCAGCATCTGAGCCGTTTTGCATGGTGGAAAGCAGAATGTGCTCACCCCCTCCCTATGACTACAGCCCTGCGTGAAGATGCTCTCTTATCCCTCACAAGCATGGAGGCTAAGCCTAATGGGAACTGTAGTTCCCATTAGGCCGTGATGTAGTAAGAATGAATGCGCACCGCAAACCAGGAAGTCAGTGAGAATGACGATTCAGGAGTGACGAAGGTGAATAAAACGGCTCGATTTCAATAGGTATCAAACTAGTTATAATGCAAAACATTACTTTTTACTTTATCAGCTACTGTCAGACTTTAATTTAAGAGGAAAATATTTTTGTCTTTACAACCCCTTCTAAAGTGGATTTTTGTTTGCTGTCACATTGTAGAGTATAAGATTTCTATCCCAGTGGAGCATGCGCAGGGAAGAAACTAACCTAGGTGCCGTTTCTTCCCTAGCCTGTGCAGTTTATCTCGGCTCCCATGCACATGTGCGAAAGTGACGTCGCGCGGCTCCGGCGAATCACAGATCCGGAGACCGTGGCACGGAAGGAAGAGGGGCCAGAAGATGGATGCTGCCTACACAGGGGACATCGCTGGATTATTTTGCAGGTAAAAAAATATATAATTGAGTTGTATGGTATTAATATTTGCATGGGTTGATCTGCATGACAACCCTTAACCACTTAAGACCCGGACCAATATGCTGCCAAATGACCAAAGGGTTTTTTGCGATTCGGCACTGCGTCGCTTTAACTGACAATTGCGCGGTCGTGCGACGTGGCTCCCAAACAAAATTTGCGTCCTTTTCTTCCCACAAATAGAGCTTTCTTTTGGTGGTATTTGATCGCCTCTGCGATTTTTATTTTTTGCGCTATATACAAAAATAGAGCGACATTTTTGAAAAAAAATCAATATTTTTTAATTTTTGTTATAAGAAAAATCAATAAACTAAATTTTAGTCAAACATTTAGGCCAAAATTTATTTAGCCACATGTCTTTAGTAAAAAAAAATCGCAATAAAAAAAAAATTAGCTACCTAGCGGGAACAGCGACACTAATACAGCGATCAGAAAAATGATCGCTTAGTGACGCTGGCAATAGGGAGTGAAAGGGTTAACTAGGGCAGTGATCAAGGGGTTAAAACTTTATTGGGGGGGGTACGGGGGCTACCCTGAACCTAACACTAACTGACTTTTACACTGCCTGTCACACTGACACTAAATACAGTAATCATACATGTATGATTACAGCATTCAGTGACACTGTGACAGGGGGGAGGGGGGGCGATTGGGGGGGTTAAATGTGTTTATGTGAAGTGTTAGTGTAGTGTAGTGTTAGTGCAGGCTTACTGTGTTGTGATCTCTCCTCAGCGGTGGTTGAAAAAAACGCTGAGGGAGAGATCACGTCGCTTCCTCCTTCCTGTGTTTACACAGGAGGAGGAAGTGACAGGGCGGGCGCGCGCATTGGCTGAGAGCGATCCGGAGGGGGCGGATAAAAACGAATAGCCGCCCCCTCTTGTCGGATCGCTCCTGCAGCCGCGCGGACCGCCGCATGTACCCCCGAACCCCCCCAAGGCACCAACGTATATATACGTTGATGTGCCTGTCGGTGCCATTCTGCCGACGTAAATGTACATGCGGCGGTCCTTAAGTGGTTAAAGTGAATGTAAACCCATTTTTTTTTGCTGTCACAATGTGGAGTGTAAGATTTCCTATCATCTGTGCCCAGTCTTGCCACACAGAGTTAATCCAGCGCTGATCAATACTTTTTTTATTGTTCAGGGAAATAAAACAGACTTCCAGATAAAAACCAAAGTCCTTGCTTCTGAAAAAAAGTGCACAATTCACATCCCCCCCCCCCCTGTGTTTTGATTAAATGTTTTCAAAATATGGGGTGAGTCACAGTTCAGTGCCATGAGAAAATGCAACAGCCATCAGAATATCCATAGAGCTGGAGGGAGGAGGGGAGGGGGATGTGAATTGAGCACTTTTTACAGAAGCTGTGCATGTCTGCAAGCTAGTGCACAAGATATGTAAATAGCCTGTCACTCAAGCAAGGACTTTGTCTGGAAGTCTGTTTTATTTCCCTGAACAATAAAAGAGGATTGCTCAGAGCTGGATTAACTTTGTGTGGCAAGACTGGGCACAGATGATAGGAAATCTTATTCTCTACATTGTGACATTAAAAAAAAAAAAAATTGGGTTTACATCCACTTTAATTTTTCTCGGTGTTGTACGTGACCGTGTTCTTGCCGTTTGGAATTGCCAACAACATTTGTGTGACCGTGTCTGGGGGTGTGATCAGGTTGAGGGTATCTATGGGTTTTATTAAAGTGGGGGTATCTGAGGTGTGTGACCCAGGTGAGGGAATCTAGGGGGTGTTATCAGGGAGAGGGTATCTGAGGGTGTTATCAGAGTCGGAGTATCAGGAGGTGTGACCAGAGTGGGGGGTATTTGGGGGTGTGATCGGGGGGGGGTAGGATCAGGAAGGGGGTATCTGAAATTGTAATTAAAGTTGGGGTATCTGGGGTGTATAATAAGGGTGGTGGTATCTGGAGTGTGATCAGGTTGGGAGGGGCATCTGGGGGTGTGATCAGGGTGGAGGATCTATGGGTTTTATTCAAGTGGGGGTATCTGAGGTGTGTGATCTGGGTTAGGGTATCTGGAGGTGTGATCAGAGTGGGAGTATCAGGGGATGTGATCAGGGTGGGGTGTATCTGAGGGTGTGATCAGGGTGGGAGGGTGATCCGGGGGGTGTGAGATCAGGAAAGGGGTATCTGGGGGTGTAATTAAAGTGGGGGTATCTGGCATGTGTAATAAGGGTGGGGGTATGTGGGTTGTGATCAGGGTGGGAGGGGAACTGTGGGTATGATCAGGGGGGGTTTCTGGGGGTGTGTGATTTGGGTGGGGGTATCTGGGGGTGTGATCAGGTGGGAGGTGTAGCTGGGGGTGTGATTAAAGTGGGGGTATCTGGGGTGTGTGGTCAGGGAGGGGGTATTTGGGGGTGTCATCAGGAAAGTGGTATTTGGGGGTGTAATTAAAGTGGGGGTATCTGGCATGTGTAATAAGGGTGCAGGTATGTGGGTTGTGATCAGGGTGGGAGGGGAACTGTGGGTATAATCAGGGGGGTATCTGGGGGTGTGTGATTAGGGTGGGGGTATCTGGGGGTGTGATCAGGTAGGAGGGGTAGCTGGGGGTGTGATTAAAGTGGGGGTATCTGGGGTGTGTGGTCAGGGAGGGGGTATCTGGGGGTGTGATCAGAGTGGGAGGGTGATCTGGTGGGTGTAAGATCAGGAAAGGGGTATCTGGGGGTGTAATTAAAGTGGGGGTATATGGCATGTGTAATAAGGGTGCAGGTATGTGGGTTGTGATCAGGGTGGTAGGGGAACTGTGGGTATGATCAGGGGGGGGGGTATCTGGGGGTGTGTGATTAGGGTGGGGGTACCTGGGGGTGTGATCAGGTGGGAGGAGTAGCTGGGGGTGTGATTAAAGTGGGGGTATCTGGGGGGTGTGATCAAAGGGGGGTATATGAGGGCTGTGATCAGGGTAGATGGTTCTGGCGGGTGTCATCAGAGTCGGGGGGGGGGGGTCTGAGCAGGGGCGGACTGACCATTGAGGCACTCGGGCACTGCCCGAGGGCCCCATGCCACTAGGGGGCCCAATCAGGGTTGCCAGGCTCAGTAAAACCAGGGACAGTATGTAAAAATCTGTGTGTTTTTTACATCTGTCCCTGATATGTCCGAAACGGACATGCTTTTGATGAGAAAATCCCGAGATTTTAGCTGCCCCGCCTCCTGGCATGGTGGTTAGCTGTAAGCCTGGGGGCCCCATGAGTTGTCAGTCTGCCCCTGGGTCTGAGGGATGTGATCAGGGTAGATGGTTCTGGCAGGTGTCATCAGAGTCGGGGGGGGGGGGGGGGGGGGTTTGAGGGATGTGATCAGGGTGAGGGTATCGGAAGGGTGTGATCAGGATTGGGGTTATCTAAAAGTCCACGGGTTAGGGGGGTGTACATTTCTTGCTTTGCCCTGGACGCTGGCAACCCAGGCTATGCCACTGCCTGCAGGGGATCCCAGAAGAAGAGGATCACGGCTGCTCTGTGTAAAACCATTGCACAGAACAGGTAAGTATAATGTTTGTTAGTAAAAAATAAATAAAAAAAAGAAGGGTTTACAATCACTTTAAAATAAAATAAAAGAGAAAACAAATGCAGCCACCACATAGTATATAAGGATAGATAAGCTTCAATTTACCGGTATAACATTTTTGTACTTGGGTTTAGACACGCTTTGCCCATTCCAGTATCTATGGGTGCTGCACCCTCTCTAAGCTCATTCGCTGGTATGAATCACTGGAACATTCTATGTTCTTATACCTTCCGCCTCCTGCAGTCTTCTCCGCGCTGTATATGAAATGTTCTGTGTATTCATTACTGGGGTCCTTGTAAACAACGAATCCATTAGGAGTTGCAGGGAAAGTCGGCTCTCCTCTGAAGCATTAATTCACATTTCTATTCATCTCTATTTGTGCCAGAGAATTGCAGTGGAAGAAGAAAATGGCAGGAGCAGATGATGCGAAGGAAAGAGAACCATTTATTCAATAAGACGGAAAATTTACATTTCCATATAACATTCCATTATAATCCCGTCCACTGTAATCTAGAAAATGCTCGGCTTCGTTATAACTCTGGCGGGAAAATAAATGTGAAAATAGTTTTCCGTTTTCAGTGTAAAAGTCTTACCTAAGTGCCGGCACGTTCAAACTTTTGTTATCACCTTAACCACTTAAGACCCGGACCAATATGCAGCTAAAGGACCTGGCCAGTTTTTGCGATTCGGCACTGCGTCGCTTTAACTGACAATTGCGCGGTCGTGCGACGCGGCTCCCAAACAAAATTGGCGTCCTTTTTTCCCCACAAATAGAGCTTTCTTTTGGTGGTACGTGATCACCTCTGCGGTTTTTATTTTTTGCTCTAACAAAAATAGAGCCACAATTTTGAAAAAAATGCAATATATTTTTCTTTTTGCTATAATAAATATCCCCAAAAAGATATAAAAAAAATGTTTTTTCCTCAGTTTAGGCCGATACGTATTCTTCTACCTATTTTTGGTTAAAAAAAATCACAATAAGCGTTTATTGATTGGTTTGCGCAACATTTATAACGTATACAAAATAGGGGATAGTTTTATTGCATTTTTATTTTTATTTTTGTTTTTTTACTACTAATGGCCGCGATCAGCGATGTTTTTCGTGACTGCGACATTATGGCGCACACTTCGGACACTTTTGACACATTTTTGGGACTCTGATGAAAGCAATGCATTTTTATAGCACTTTTTGCTGTGAAAATGACAATTTTCACAGCAAAAAGTGCTATAAAAATGCATTGCTTTCATCAGAGTCCCCCACAGCAGGTGTCCCCCATCAGAGCCCCCCCAGCAGGTGTCCCCCATCAGAGCCCCCCCCCCCCCACAGCAGGTGTCCCCCATCAGAGCCCCCCCACAGCAGGTGTCCCCAATCAGAGCCCCCCCACAGCAGGTGTCCCCAATCAGAGCCCCCCCACAGCAGGTGTCCCCCATCAGAGCCCCCCACAGCAGGTGTCCCCCATCAGAGCCCCCCTCCCCAAAAGATCCCTGTAGCTCGGGTGCACTGGGAGCAGAAGCACTTAACAGGGGGCGGGGCATACGTGGCATCTTTGGTTACTTGGAGGGTGGCATTCGGAGAGCATTTCTGGGAGTGTACGGGATGATTGGCAGCAGCTCCGGCCAACCCAGAAGCCTCTCATCACACCGCCTATGGGAGAAGAGCCAGAACACGCAGAGGGGGCGGGGCAGACAGGAGACTGCTCCATGCACACCGGACAGAATTAATTAGTGGAGCCTAGTGCCGGAACGTTTTCTTGTACTAGGCTCCGCTGTGGTACCCAGCCCGGATTCCGGGGACAGCGGGAGGTATGCGCTCTTATCAGTTGTCAGCAGAGGGAGAAAGCTGGATGGGGAACTGCAGCCCCCGCTACATGCGCTCCGCCTCTGGACACAGACAAGGAGGAGGGAGGGGAGCACTTTGGAGCTTTGGCGCACCCACCTCTGTGGCGCCTGGGTGCGGAGCACCCCGTGCACCCTGCCTAGGATCGTCCCTGCCCCTCTTTATCCAGAACTAGGAAGTTGTAGCCAAAGTTCTACCTTCGTCTTGCTTTTTAGTTTGACACAAGTTTACTTTTTGAATTAAGATTAGTTCATTCCAAAAGTTTTTTTTTTTTTTTTTTTACGGTTTGTCAATATTTTTCCCTCGCCACTGACTGTAAATACTGCGAAAATGTCACATGGTTGCTAAATAGACATTGCTACTCCTGGGGCCACCAAACTGCCACTTGAGAGTACAATCAATTCCTCCCATTGACTTATTTTCCTTCTACATAATAAAGCAAAACACGTAGCGTCCCGTTCCACGCTCTGCTTTGTATCTCGTTCGCGTCTCCGATCATTTGCCATTCGGTCCGCTCGCCGTAATGATTTATAGGCTTTTCCATCTTTTTTCCACCACATTTCAGAAATAATTGACAGGCAGGCTAACGTGAACGCTCTTCAATACTGTCTGTGATCCGTGTCTATTAGCGCGGCGCAGGCCGCAAGGCTGTCATTGTCTGATGGGTGCAAAGTGTCTTTCGGGAGCTCAGAAAGTGACAACAAAGACACCTGGGCTCTCTGAAGACACCGCGCCATAATCCTCCTCCCCTCCCTCCTCGCCTGCGTCCAGGAACCTTCATTTATACCTTTGTGCATGGTTCTTCCTCAACCTTGTCTTCTCAGAGAGTCAGTCGGGTCAAAATTAAACAGCAGTCCTTGACAACTTTCACAGTATGGGGTTCTGTGACATTGCCATTCTTCCTTCTGATTGTGAGCTGCATATTGCAAATCCTACAGAGCAGTGGCGGCTGGTGCTCAAAAAATTTTTTGGGGGGGGGCGCAAACGAAATAAGAAAAAAATTGCAGCCTCACTGTGCCCATCAAATGTAGCCACTGTGCCATTAATTGTCACCACTGTGCCATGCCATCAAATGTAGTCACTATGCCATCAATTGTCACCACTGTGCCATGCCCTCAAACGCTGCCACTGTGCCATCAAACGCAGTCACTGTGCCATGCCATCAGACGCAGCCACTGTGCCATCAATTGGCACCACTGTGCCATGCCATCAAATGCAGCCACTGTGCCATGCCATCAAATGCAGTCACTGTGCCATCAAAAGCAGCCACTGTGTCATCAATTGGCACCACTGTGCCATGCCATCAAACGCTGACACTGTGCCATCAAACGCAGTCACTGTGCCATGCCATCAAACGCAGCCACTGTGCCATCAATTGGCACCAC
Source organism: Rana kukunoris (assembly GCA_029574335.1). NCBI lineage: Eukaryota > Metazoa > Chordata > Amphibia > Anura > Ranidae > Rana > Rana kukunoris. The sequence continues at coordinate 318,694,312 of CM056059.1, read as the reverse complement.
TGTGCCATGCCATCAAATGCAGCCACTGTGCCATGCCATCAAATGCAGCCACTGTGCCATCAAAAGCAGCCACTGTGTCATCAATTGGCACCACTGTGCCATGCCATCAAACGCAGCCACTGTGCCATCAATTAGCACCACTGTGCCATGCCATCAAACGCAGCCACTGTGCCATCAATTGGCACCACTGTGTCATGCCATCAAACGCAGCCATTGTGCCATCAATTCGCACCACTGTGCCCTTCAGGTCTGGTATGGATTTTAAGGGTAACCCTGTGCCAAAATAAAAATGGCGTGGGGTTCCCCCCAAAAATCCATACCAGACCCTTATACAAGCACGCAACCTGGCAGGCCACAGAAATAGAGGGGGGACGAGAGAGCGCACCCCCCCTTCTGAACCGTACCAGGCCACATGCCCTTAAGATGCGTAGGATGTCCCCATGTTGATGGGGGGCAAGGGCCTCATCCCTACAACCCTTGCCCGGTGGTTGTAGGGGTCTCCAGGTGGGAGGGCTTATCAGAATCTGGAAGCCCCCTTTAAAAAAAGGGACCTCCAGATCTCCCCCCCCCCCATGTGAATTGGTTGTACCCCTACCATTTCACCCAAAAAAGTTACAAAAAAACACACACACAGCTTGGGACAAGTCCTTTAATAAAAAATACTAAAATAAATTGAAGTGCCATAATCCTTCTACGAGTCCGACCTGCCGCCATGCACGATACAGCCTTCATAGGTGGCACCCTGCCGAATGATGCGCAAGCCATCTGACAGCTCCTAAATAGCCAGGGGCATATTTAAGAGCTGTATTTACCGGCCTCTTCCACACACCTGGCACAACCCCTTGTGCACGCTTATGGT